>VOCT01038828.1:0-10315 GCA_007922175.1 Pelusios castaneus
TGTTTCATATAAGGTGTGTGGATTTTAGAGAGAGAATGGCTGTGTGGGTGCCTAATCTGGACCAAAAGCTACCTGCCTATCAGTTTATTTGTTAAACTGACAGACCGGAGTAGAGTAGATGAGACTGTAGTGATCGGGGAAGGGTCCCAATCCCTGCAGGATGGCAGTTGCTGGAATGGCATCTAGGGGCCGGGGATTCTCACTGGGGGACCTCCCCCTGAGTGGGCAGTGAGTGTATTTCCATTTTCTGGGAACAATTACACAGAGGTGGTGTGGGTAGACCCAGGAGTAGGTGTCCACCCAGAGAAGTGGGGTAAGTCAGGGTTCAGGAGTGTGCAATTGGAGAGGCACAGTGGCACCCCAGGCCAGATTGTGGTCCATCATTTCAAGAAAGAAACTGATATGCGATTAGATTTTGCTCCAGTTTAGGCATCCACACAGTATCCTGCTCCATGCTGAAGCCAGCCATATTCCTCTGCTGCTCACTGCCTTCATTAAATGCACTGCTCATAAATTGCTTTGGTTACTGACAAAATACACTTCTTTGGAACTCACTGGAAACTTTTCTGTCATTTTACACAGAGAAACAGAATAATAAATGTTGTGTATTCCTAACCTCAACTGATAGACAAGGACTCCTCCCAGTGTATCACCCACTACTAATATTTTGTGGTTTTCATTTCATTCAGGATGAAGTCCCCGTGTGGTGTGAGATCTCTTCTCTGCAGCCAGTGGGCAACATCTTTATTGCCCTTTTTGTTATTCTTCCTACCCTACCAACCCTCTTCACCCATCCTTAGCTCTGCCTCATTCTGCAGGTAATTCTGATGGAGAAAATTTTGGGCTCCTGGCACCAGAAACATCTCTGACCTCATCCAGGCCACAGGCATCTGCTCAGTCCCTTCCTTTATACTGGCCTTTTCTTTCCTATTCCTGTCTGGACATTCCCTCTTTAGATTCCCTTCTAGCCCACGGGCCTAACTTGCCCACCCCCAGCCTGTTCCCTTCACAGGGGGGCTTCTCCTGGGTTTCTTTTCTGTCCTGCTTTTCAGACGAGGCTTCCACCATTTCCTTTGATAGGGATGGCCTCTCTGTAGGTGACCCGGCTGGCCACATGGGTAACAGCACTTTGGTCCAGCTGTCTACCTCCAGACCTTGGGTCTTCTCTGGTATCACTAGCCCTCATGGCCTCTTTCTCTCCGCTCTGGCTCCAAACTAGGGATCGCTGCTGCTTGGCCACCTCAATCAAGTACTCTTCCAGGCACCAGTTCACCTGTCATAGTCCCCGATGCTTATCCAGGACCTGCTTCAACAAGGGCTGGGTTTAGCAAAACTGTTCATCAGCCCCACTCACTGGGGTTGGCCAGCCCATGGTCCAGCTTGGGATGGTTTCTCTTCCCTCAGTAAAAACTGCCTCTGCAAACTGCAGGTCCATCATTCCTGCCGCTCTGCCTCTCAATTACTGAACTGGGCCCCTACACACATGGTCTCCTGTCCTGCCTCTTTTATCAGAGGTGACCACACGCCTGCATTCTCCTCCACGTGTGATGGGTTGGCAGCTCTCTGCTGGACGGGCACCTCCTGGTATTGGTTTTGGGGAATGAGCTCAGGTGGGTGCTCCGTCTGCACCCCATGCTCCATCACTCTTTGACATCTGTGGGTGGGCAACCTCAGATCTGCTCAGACCCAGCAGGTCTTCCCCTGGCTTCAGCCCTCCAGCTGAGCCACAACCCTTCCCCCACTCCCCTCCCACTTTCTGGAGGATTTGACAGTCCCAGCTTTGCCACTTGCATCAGTGGCTGCTGCAGTCCATCACCACCACTCTACTGGTGGTCTAGGAGAGATAGGGAGGAACCCGGGTCCACCCACTACTCCAGCCCAGCGACCCTATGTACAGTGACCTACACCACCTCTTCCCCCAACTCTGGGCCAGTCTTCCCTGGCCTGCTTCCCTGCAGTCCCCAGTGTCTCTGCTCCGCTCAATCCTGACAGCCACTGCTCTGTCCAGGGTGCTGAACACCTGACTCCTTTGAGCAGCTCCCTTTTATACTGGGCCCCCAGGCTCTGATTCGCTCTCTTGCAGCTCTCTCTGATTGGCTGTCACTTTCAGAGCCCTTGTAACTCCTTCCTAGCCAGTATGGGGCACATGACTTATCACAGTATATAGGTGATTAACACCCAAGAGAGTTTGACACCTAAATGTTGTTGAGGATCTGAGCCTCCATGCTTCTGAGAACCTACTCAGGGCCTCTCTGCAGCATTAGGTTCCTAAATACCTTGAACTGTCTGTCCCTATGGTCCTCCTCTGCATCACAGGGCATGTGGGTGGGGGTGCAGACAGCAAGTGACTGGGCCAGATGAGCCCCTAGGCAGACAGGCTGTGCCCCTCACCTTCGTATCAGGGTGGCTGCACTGGAGGGGGAGGCTGGTTGGGAGTCATGTCGTGACTGAACTGATTTCTGCAGCAGCAAAGAGCTCCTGACCCAGACCCTGACCACTGTCCTGACAGTACCATGGCTGCAACCCAGGGTCTCAGCCGCCTGTGCAATTTCACACCAGCCTATGCGACTTCCAGGGCCGGATCAAGGCCCAGGGGGACCACTGCCCACCCTTGTGGACCCCCATTGGTCCCCGCAGCTGCAGTGGCCGGCACTGGAGGGGGTGTCAGGGTCCTGGCCGGTGCTGGTGCTGGCTGTGGACCATGCTGTTAGGAGGCTGCAAGGGGGGTGGGGCGCAGCACAGGCCAGCACAGCTACGGGGGCCATGGGCCATGCTGCTGTGGAGCCCCATGCTGGTGGGGAGCGGGGGATGGCCCCATGGGGGCCACACTCCTGGGGAGGGTGCAGGTCGGGGCCATAGTCTGGCATAAGTCCGCGCTGCTCCTGGGGGTGGGGAGGGACAAGCCAGAGGCTGGGTACTCGTGTCCCACCTTCTGGCTGGCTGCTGAGCACCAGCCAGGCCAGGGCTGGGCAGGCATGCCGTGAGCAGCAGCAGCCACCGCTCGGGCCAGCCAGGCTGGATTTTTGGGGGACCATGGGGCCCCCTTTTAGCTTGGGGTCAGAGAGTTAAGACCCTAAAGACCCTGCGATAATCTGGCCCTAGTGACTCCAGGGCCCTCTTCTCCCTGCGACATGATGCAGGGTGAAGGGGGCTACACAGGTTTTGGACCTGTGGCCCCAGAGGGGCAGCTCAGGCGGCCTGCCCCAGCCCAGAATGAAAGCTGGTCCTTGCCTTTTCAAGGTGCTTTGTGCCTCAGTTTCCCCACCTGAACAATGTGGATAACAAACCTGCCCTGCCTCACAAAGGGGGTTGGGAAGCTGTGAGATGCTGTTGATGGGGGCTGGATAACTTCAGAGATGAAAACAATGGCTGGGTTTGCAAAGAGGCAGAAGTGATTTAGGTACCTAATTCTCACTGGTTTTCAATCCCAACTCCTTTCTTAGAGCATCACCCTTTGGGGTTGCCATGAAACCCACAGGAGTCAGGGGAGGGGAGGCTGAATGGGTTTTGGGCCAGGCCCAATGTCTGCAGGACTCTCTGCTGGTGCTTTTACCCAGCAAAGCCCATAACATCGACCGGTCACTCTCACTCAGCCCAACGCTACTTTGAAGCTTCCCAGTTGGTGTCCGAGAAGGGACAGACCCCGGCAGTTCCTGGCAGTGATGGAGCTAGGAACGGAGACACATCTGAACTCCTTGGGAGCAGAGACACCTGCACAGCAGAATGAAGCACCAGCCTGGAGCGTTTTCAATCTCAGCTGATCCAACATCTCTGCCACCCGGCCCAGCCTCGTGCAGCAGATAACCCAGCTTGTGTGTCCCTGAGCCATCCTTCATGCCAGCCGCTGCCCATGGAAAACCCAGCTGGTGAGGGCTGGCCCTGGCTGCATGGGGCAGGCCGGCCCAGAGACGGGCTCTGGCCACCTGCCCCATCCCTGGGCCTGCCTGCTCCGCCCCAGGGGCGGGGAGGGCTAGCCCAGAGGCCGGGCTTAGTGCTCCTGGCCCGCCCCGCTGCTTTCGGCTCCCTGCTGAAGGCAGTGGGGAGCAGGGAACAGTGTGGCTGTCAGGGGGCCACGGTGCAGGGACAGCGCGGGGCCCACGTAACCGCAGGGCCCAGAGCGATCGCTTCGTTCGCCTCCCCTCCCCCACCCCCAGGGATGGCCCTGGCCACCCGTTGCTGGATGCACCCATCAACCCACAGACCCACCAGGTGCCAGTCTGTTAATGCACCCGCCTCATCTGGGGTTGGGTGTGGAGCCTGTTCTGACACCATGTGAGGCAGCAACATTTAGTGGCCATGCTGTGTACCTGCAAGTGGGGACCTCACAGACAGGTTTTAAACAATGTAATACCAAGATGGCCATGTGTTTGCAGAGCAGCATTGGGTCCCAGCAAAGAAACTGTCTCATGGACTCTCCCACTCTCACCCCCTACATCCCTGGGATCCAACTTCCTCCCCGGGAATCCCCAAGCCCCCTCTTCTTCTCTCCCGTATCTGGCTAGATTTCTACCAACACATCCTCAGTTGTCCTAAGCCTCTTCTAGGCCTCTCTGGCAGCGTAAAGTGACCTTGAAATGAATGCAGAGAGTCTCATGAAACCCTGTTCAGGAGGCCGCCCCAAACGATACGAAGCTGTGGTACGTGCCCTGAACCCACCCAGCTCTCAGCTCTCTGTGTAGGGGCTGATTGGGGTATGGCTGGAGCGCAGTTCACTGTGGGTAAACTCTGCTTCCCGGAGCTCATAAGGGAACAATGGATACGGCAAAGCAGCCCCAAGGCTGCTTTAACTGACACCAGGATCTCTGCAGGGGCCTTCCCAGCCCCAGATTTCAGAGTCGACTTCGCTTTTCTAGTGTAGACATAGCCATTGAGAGCACAGGATGGAGAGTCTCCCTGTTTTCAGGTCAAGTGCCTGGTACCACGGGGCCCTGGCAGCGGAGATCCTGTTCAGCACCGACCATCTTGGGCTGCAGTGTGCTCAGTGACTCTGTGTAGGACATGCACAGGCAATCCAGTCACATCTGGTGCTGAGAAAGGCTGGGGAAGATTCAGTACAGAGAATTTAGCTGTATGTGTGGACAGCTATTTTTCAGAAGCTTATATATTGTCCAGATTCAGGCTGATTTGTACTGGAACAGCACAAGACATATCTATGACACCGGGGGCCATTGCCCTGCCATATATTAAGTCCCTGCTCCAAAGCATGAGACCATCTCAGCAAAACAGTTGTGAATGATTATTTATTAGACAAGGCCAAGCTGACACAGAATCACAGAATGTTGGGTTGGAAGGGAATTCAAGAGGTCATCAAGTCCAGCTCTCTGCTCTGAGGTAGGTAAAGTAAAGCTAGACCATACCTGAACGCAACATTGTTGTAGCTCTACTGATCCCAGGATATTAGAGAGACACGTATGAGGTATGGGTGAGGTATTAACTCATAGTGGAAGAAGTTGCTTCAATAGACAATATTACCACAACCACCTTGTCTCTCAGACCGCCACTGAATAGTGTCTGTTCAACCTGTTCTTAAAATCCTCTAATGATGGAGATTTCACAACCTCCCTTGAAGCCTATTCTGAAGCTTAATCATCCTTAGAAATGAGAATTTTTCCCTTTATATCTAACCTAAATGTCTTTTGTGCACATGGAGAACAACTGATCACTGTACTTCTGTAGTGTTAACGATGAATTTATACCATAAAATTGCTTCAAATAGAAATTTCTATAGGGGATATTCAGTGATTAAAAATGCCATGCTGATTCATTCCCATGTAACTCCAGACTGTAACCAAACCTCAGTTTTGAATTGTTCACTTCATTTAGTATTGCCCAGCCTAAGTTTTGCTGAAGCTTCATTTAGATCAGGAGTTCCCATCCCCTGGCCCACGGCCCAAAAGTGGCCCACAGGGCTTTTTAAAATTTCCTGTGCTATCGGCCGCTGGCTCAGAGCTGGGCCACAGTAGGGTCAAAGCTGCAGGGTGTGCTGTGGGGGGGCACAGGTCCGTGCAGCTGCAAAGCATGTTGGAAGGGGGGTCATGGGCTGGCACGGCTGTGGGGGGCCCGGGGTGGGAGCTGCAGACTGGCACTGCTGCTGTGGGAGCATGGGCTGTGCAGGTGCTGCTGTCTGGGGCCCACACACTTGCCCACAAGCTGGCCCTGTTCATGGGCATCCAACCACTTTTTCCTTTCCTTTCCTTTCCTTTTTTTAAAAATCTTTTTCAATTTTTTTTCAAAATTTTTAAAAAATCATTTTGGCTCAAGGGCCACAAATATAATTTTTAGAACCCTGAAGGGCCACTAATTTTTTTAATTAAATAATTTTAATTATAATTTGATTTGATTTGAATGTAATTAATTAAATTTTATTTAAATACACTGGTGGCCTTTCAGGGTTCTAAATATTATATTTGTGGCCCTCGAGCCCAAAAGATTGGGAACCGCTGATTCAGATGTATGAACTTAGTTTGGGTGTGTGAATGAAGAGTGTGGTGATGGGATCAGTCTCCAACTCCAGCCTGTCCTGATGACAAACTACCTGCACCACATTAATGGCTAAAGAACAATACAATCAAACCCTGCAAAAACTAGAAGAATCTGCCCTAAAAAGTAGGGGACAAAAGCCCCATCAAGAACAAGATCAAAGTCACATCTGCCATTAACTGATGACTCCTGGTCATACAGTAACCTGAGGCAGGGTGGACACAGCAAAATCCATGGACAAAGAGATATAAAAGATGGGTGAGACTGCATAGCTTTGGGTAATGTTCTGCACAGCATCTAAGAACATTGGTGCACAGCTGTGTGCCCGACAGAGACCCCACACTTCCTCATGCCCAACTTGCCTGGCCAGATAGCTGCCATGAGTGGCAATCACCAGCCACAAACTCAAGCTACAAACACAAGCAACAATCAGGATTGGTAACTATACATGGACAACAGCAGAACATCTGGGGGGTCTGTGTGTGTGTGTCTGTGTAGAGCTATTAGATATTAGCTTTTAACATAATTGTTTTTCTCATAATAAATGTGGCATATTGCCTTGTCCCCCTGAATAAGAGCCTGCTAGTTTTTCATTTTTTAAGTACAACACTTTTCATATCAGTCCTTAATATATTTCAAGACTATTAGATCCCTCCGCAATCTTCTTTTCTCAAGAGTAAACATCCAGTATTTTTTAACCTTTCCTCACGAGTCACATTTTCTAAATCTTTTATTATTTTTTTCTATTTTTAGAAATGACAATAATTTATGCTGAATTTTTTCAAAAATGCTCAGTCAGAGGCAGGCAGCAACCATAGAAAATTTCAACCTGAACCATTTACATTTTTCATAGTTATCAGAAATTGAAAACAGGTTCTTACAATGGGAACTGTCAGGCAACCTTAATTGCAGGCATCACTACCAGCTGTGCCTATAAGAATAGTTCACACTTATAATCCGACTTTTCAGCTGCAAATCTTAAAGTGCTTTCATAGATGGATGATCATTATAATCCCCACATTTCAAAAGGGGAAACTGAGTCACAGAGAAGGTAATGACCTGCCCAAGTCTTCAGCGTTCCCTGTCAGATTCCTGGATTGTGTCAGGGGAAAAGGCCCAGTTTATACTCATGCTCCGTGAAAGAATCTCCCCTTCAAGACTTCCACCTTGCATGTTTTAGAGTAAATGTGAGAACTGCTGACTTAAATAAATGTCCTGATTTCCAGGGTGCTACTGAGCAACTGCTGATCCTGCTAACTTACATGGTCGGAATGAGTGCACAGTGTGACCAGGGCCCCCTGGGATACCCTCCTGGACGTGCAAAAATCAGGGCAAGCTGCAAAACTGGGAGCCAAACTCCCTAAACACTGATGGGCGGTACACAATCCAATTTCCCTATAAGTCACAAACGGGTTTCTGGCACTCCACACTGGGTACTAAGAAATCTGCCCAAAATAGAAACAGCCGCCTTTATTGCACTCCAGCTCCTTTAGCTCCCACCTAGCCACACGGTCCCTTAAAGAAATAGGTTCTCCTGGCCCCAATGGGCCAGCCACATCACACAGAACAATACAGGTTTGGATCTTACCCAAAATACCACACTGGTAGCCAATCCTTTAGTAACTACAACTAAAGGTTTAATATAAAAAGAAAAGCAAAATATGAGAGATGTTAAAGGGTCAAAGCGAATCACATACATACAAATGATTTACAGTTCATGTAAAGCAGTTTACAGGCTTGTTCCTCTGGAGTTTGCAGGCTTGTTCCTCTGGGAAACACCCAGCACCAGGGTGGGTCTCAATCCTTTGTCCAGTCACAGAGGAATAGTTCCAGAAATGGGTGTTGGCTGTAGACTGGAGACTTGAGACCAGATGGAGTCGGGGCTGCTGCCTTTTATCACCTCTGGCCTTCTCCATGCTGTGTGCAGTTCTTTCCAATCAAAATGGAGTTGAGTCACATGTTCAAGTCCTAGTAGCTCAACAGGTCTCTCCCTGGGCCCTTGTACCTGGGAGCTTCCTTAATGGGCCATTAAGGAGACAATGGCTGAAGACATCCTGTCTGGGGAGTTTCCCCAGAATCACACAAGTTAAAGTATAGATATAACAACCATATTCCTAACTTCTAATACAGATGCAATTCCTACACATAAACTATATAATCATTCCCAGCAAATTATTACCTTTCTATTGATACCAAACATGGCATAGTTCCCATGGATTATAGCAATTATGAGATATTAATACAAAATAACATCATAAATGGTTCCCTAAATCCAGGCAGCGTCACACACAGTAACATGGAAAGCCAGACCGCTTATTCCAGACCACTTATTTAGGTGCCTAAATATGAATGTTGCCTTCACATTCCTTATGAATTATCGTTCTTTGACCCCTAAACCCACAGTTTATATTGGGCGTTTCTGTTCCTCCCATCTCTGGAAGCAGGAGTTGTTCTGATTTTCAGACTTAGCAGCAATAAAATATAAGAGAACACCCCTTATTGGCTCTGAGGCTGTTTGTTCACAATGGTCATGTTAACTTTCTGTTTCTTCGCAAGTTTTATTGTTAAGAAAAGAAAGAAGCAAAAGTACAAATAATAATCATGTGGGTGGCTCTTTCCTCTCCTCCTTTCCAGCATGGAAATTATCTAATCTATCTATATCTTGTCAAAAGCTGTGTTAAAGGTGAGACAACTGGTGAAGTAGGGAGAGTCTTGGGATGTCATGGTCTGTGCCTCAGTTTCCATTGCTTTCTGTTCATGTATTCTGGTGATGGGACCCAAGTGTGTGATTATTACAAGGCCACTGGAGGGTAGATGAGCCCTCCCCAGCCACACCACAGGCAAACCCGTTCCGAACCCCAGCCCTTGTCCAATGAGTCACAGAGGTTGGGGCAGGTCAGGACCAAGGGGCGGTGAGAATTCATATGCAAATTCTATACCATCAGCTTGGGGCTGAATAAGGACATGAAGTGGCTTTCCCACTACACTCATTAGACTTTAAAAGTGGCACAGGACTCCTCCTTAGGTTTTCATTACTTACAGTGATCCTCACCTCTCTCAGCCTCACCACTTCCTGATATGTTGTGCTGAAGCTATACAGCTTGTTTGATTTGCTGAAGAAATCTGACCCAATGTAGTGAAATGTAATCACAGGATTTATCTTTCCCTCCCGTACTGCAGGGCTTTTTTCAATGGCATCTCCACTCTGGCATCTCTGACAAAGTGGGACTTTGCCCACGATTGCTCATGTGAAAAATAAATGTGTTAGTCTTTAAATGTGCCACAGAACTCCTTGTTTGTTTTGATGACTAGTGTGGTTGACATAATGTTTCCACCCTACACACACGCCTGTCAGACGTTATTTGAAAACTTGTATCTCCTTTAAGATGAGTGGTGATGCAGGGCTGTCAAGTGGTGCCATGACCATAGAAATGACACCATCGATATGTTCAAATGACCACTGAAATATTTGTATTTAATTTTGGTAGTTTAATGACTCCTTGTGTTATTTCAAGACATAAAAATGGGTATTTTTTGTGATCTCAAAGACCCACAACAGCAAAGATCTAGTAATAAATGTGTACAGACAACATTGACATGTAATAGTTCTGGTGACATTTTTATTCGGCATCATTCTCATCCCCTTGTTCATCATTCAGGCTCCGTGGGGAGTGTGTGGGTGACCCCAGCCGTCACTCCCTTGGCAGTACGCAGCTCTGGGTGGGGGAGAGTGTTCTGACAACAGCCCCCCCTCTGTTCCTTGAGGCCTGTCACTCCTTCCTTACCTTGTGAGCGGGTCCGTGTTCTTGTCCCATCTCTTGACAATGTGTTTACA
>VOCT01038837.1:0-11409 GCA_007922175.1 Pelusios castaneus
ACAGCTGTTTTCGATGCAAGGAAGCTGCAATCCCACACTGCAAATGCCCAACCCGCACACTCTCCTTAAACTCCCATGAGATCTCCAACTCAGCGAAGGTGCTTTCTGCCATGTCCAAATCTATTTAGATTGAGAGAGGGAACCAACAGGAGTTCAGAGAACATCCTTCAGATCTTTGCGACATGAAGAAGCCAAGATTACACTCCTCCCCACTCTCAACACACAGCTTCTTCTTAGGTTCCCATAAGCGCTCCATCTCAGTGAAAATACATTCTGCCACTTCAAAATCTATTTGGATAGAGAGAGGGGATCAAGAGCAGTTCAAGGAGGCATCCTGCAACTCTTTTGGACAGGAGGTAGCCGAGACCCGTCCCCCGCCCCACCTTCCTAATCACTACACGCAGCCTCTCTTTGGACTCCCCTGAGATATCCATCTCAGCAAAGGTGTTTTCTGCCACTTCTGAACCTCCATGGATGGAGAGAGGGAATCAAGAGAAGTACATGGAGAAAACCTGCAGGTGTTTTTGAAACGATGAAGCCGAGATCCCACACTGCACAACCCCATTCCACAGCCTCCCTCTAGGCTCCCGTGATATCTCCATTTTGGGGAAAGTGCTTTCTGCCATTTCCGACCCTTTTTGGATGGAGGGAGAACATCAAAATGAGTTCAGGGACACATCCTGCAGTTCTTTCCTACACAGGGGAAATGAGTTCCCACTACTCCCCACACATACCTGTAGACTCACTCATGATGTCTTTGTCTTGGCAAAAGTGTTTCCTTCCACTTCCAACATATTTGGGTGGTAGGGGGGTATCAATACCAGTTCAGGGTCACATCCTGCAGCTGTTGTCGACACTAGGGGAAATGTGTTCCCACACATCCTCACACACGATTCTCCCTCTCCTCCCATGTGATAGCCATCTGCTTGAACGTCATTCTGTACTTCCGATCCTCTCTGGATGATAGAGGTCATCCAGAGGAGTTCAGAGAGACAGGTTTCAGCTCTTTTGAACATTTGGAACCTTTGTTCCACATGCCCTGACTCTCTCGCACATTTCTCCCTATTTTCACAAGATCTCTCTGGCTTGGTGAAAGAGCTTTCAGCCAATTTCATCCCTATTTCACGGAGCTAGGACATCAAGGCATATTACAGAAAACAGATCTTTTCCTACACAAGAAGACCGCCGTCCAAAACCTCCCGCCCTGACCCGGAGCGTCTCCCTAAGCTACCATAAGAGGAATGTTCATCATGACTTGAGCATTTCAAAAACACCTGAGATGACATGCTTTGTGTCAAGCGATGCCCAGTTACACTGTAAGGGTGAACATGAGTGATGCACAGATTACTCCACAATGGCGTCTATGGGATGCAGCATATCGCACTTCCCTTTCAAGTGCTCAGACCAGTCTCTGTGACAGCTGCCAGTGTAGGAAAATCAACAACAGGTAGAGCTAAAATGTACATTTGGGACAAAACTGAAATGTAGTAGCAGACAGTGGGGGATGTGCAGGCGGCGGAGGGGGCGGGGGATTAAAGGTTGCTTACGGAGAAGGGGGCACAGGAGGAGAGAATGTGGGATAGAATGAGGGGGGAGCTCTTTGCGGGAAGGCCGATCTAAAAGTCTAGGGCATGGGAAGGAAGGATCCCTCCCACTGAGCTGGGGGACCCAGCTGGGACCAACCCTGCCCTGGGGAATCTGGTCTGCTCTGTCTCAGTGTTCCATGGATCAGCCAAAAGCATCGCTAGCCGCAAGACTGACACCCCTGGGGAGAGGGCACCTCCCCCCATATCTCGCTGTGGGAGGGACCAATTCCCTTTATCCCGGAGCACTGTCAGTATGAGCCCTTCCCTGCAATGAGAAGCCATTTCGGACACATCAAAGTGCAAGGAAACAACCCCCAGCTTTTTCTGGAATTTCCGCCATGGCCGGCTTGTGGCTTTTCTCTTGGAATTTTGCTCCTGGCCCAAGAAACTCACCCCAGGCCTGATGTGGGAAGCAAAGAGGAAAGCCCGGACCGTGTTGTTATACCAAAAAGAGTGTCCAAGATCTTTTAAAGGGGAAAAGGCAACACGCCGTGTTTATTATAGAAAAGAACAAAATTATAAACTGACATATACCTACACACGCACACACACTCATCCACGCGCCCAAACACACCAGAGAATATTCTGCAGTTTATACAATTACCAGTCCTGATTGTGGCTTTAGTCCGTTGCTGGAGATCGTTGCTCGTGGTAGCTACCTGGCCAGGGAAGCTGAACACGAGGAAGAGCGGGGTCTGTCGGGCGCGCACCAACGCTCCTTCTTTCAGGTGTATGCAGAACCGTCCCCCAAAACTTTGGAGTCTCACCCAGTCTTTATAGGTCACGCTGCTTCAGGGGCTCTGTGTGTCCGTTGGTCACCAGGCAGCTGCAGACGTGACTTCTAGCTTGTTTCTTGTTAGCTTGATTGATTTTTATCCTTTTGTCTCTGGGGTGGATCCTTTTACTTTTGGGGCTGTGTTCGCATTCTTCAGCCGTTGGAATGGACTTCGCATTCATCAGGACAAGCTGGCAGTTTGGGACTGGTTCACACATACATACACCCTCCATCCACACCTTGCTCAGACAATATAAGCTATTCACTCTAGAAATAGTTTCACACAAGATAAGGTACATTGGTCAAAGATGGAGTTTAACATTTTCAAGATGGAGTTTAACAGTTTCAATATTACATTTTTAATATGGAGTTTTACATGACTTTACTGTAAATACTGCAGTGACTGGATAAAAAGAGGTGTCATGCCTCTTGCCTAAGGGTATATAGGCATAGATTTTCACAGCAATGCAAGCTGGGAGAGAGTGGCTCAGAGGGCAAAGGCCCCCACCTTTCCAACCAAGAGAGCCCCAAGACCAGCGGTTCGAGCCCCAGTGATCCCCAACAGCCACACAGAGCGCAGGGTCCGCAATCCCATTTACCAGACATCATGTAACAATGTTGCAAATAGGGACCCATTCCAGATGTCAATCATTATGAACCAATTAGGGTTAGAGAAGGATTGATACAAGTTATGGATGAAATAAAAAAAAAACAATTAAGGTGAGAAAAAGTTATAGACCAATAATACAATGAGAGGAATTTATAAACCTAATAAACCAATGATACAATGATTGACACAAATTATGAATGAAACCAATAAACTTATAAAACTAAGAAACCAATTAAGACCAAATAAACCAATGATACAATGATTGACACAAATTATGAATGAAACCAATAAGCTTATAAAACTAAGAAACCAATTAAGACCAATGATATAAGGATTAACACACATTATACAAACAGCAAAATCACCCACATACCCCTACACAAAGTAAAGAGCGTTCACAGAGGGGACCGAGACAGCAAGCACCCCCGCCCCGGACAATAATATTTTAGCAGGAGCTATAGCTGCACGAAAGAGAAACTTACGGGAACCCCCCTCTGCTGCCTCAGAGGACATGCTGCAATTAATGTCTTGGGTGGACGTCTCAGTGGGGGTGCAGAAGAGCTCCTGGCTACACGCTGTTGCACTTTCCTCCAGGTCATCCTCCATCTCCTCCTCCTCATCGATCACGTCCTCATCCTGCTCGGGTCTGGCATTCACTGGATGAGGGGGGGCCGATGTGTCCACGGGACTCTTGGCAGTGGTTGTGGGGTTCCCACTGAGGATGGCTTCTATCTCCTTATAGTACCTGCATGTAGCAGGCGCTGATCCCGAATGGCGGTTTGCCTCCTTCGCTCGGTGAGAGGTTATTCTTAGCTCCTTCACCTTTGATCTGCACTGCACAGTGTTTCTATCATAATCTCTCTCTGACATGCCCTGAGAAATTATGCCAAATGTATCATAATTTCGCCTGCTGCCGCGTAGCTGCGCCTGCACAGCGGACTCTCCCCAGATGCTGATCAGGTCTAGCACCTCTGCCGTGCTCCAAAGGAGTGCGCATCGTCCACGACGGGCCGCCATTGCTACTCCTGATCGGAACTGCACTCCACTCCACGAGGAAGAGAACAGGAAGTGAAACAGACGAGAAATTCGAAAATCCCGGGAATCTGATCAGGGCGGGGACTGTTTCGTCACGGCCACAGAGCGGGTGGGGGGAAGACCAGAGAGGACGACTTTGGAATGCTGGGACACTTCCGGAGGCCAATTATTGCGCGGTAAGCGTACACACGAGTGGAAAGGCGCAACAGCTGTTCCGTGTTAACTGCTACCACCCTCGTCGAGGTGGTTTTTTATTGCGCTACAACAAGGCAGTTAACGCACAACAGCCCTGTTGCACGTGTGTACGCTGTTGTTGGTATTGCGCGGTAATGATTGCTAATGCGCGATAAAGTGATCGTGTGTACAAGGCCTCTGCTTTTTGGCTATTTCTACCACATTCCCCAGCTGCCTATTCGGCCTGAGGTTTCTCTGTTGCAGAGAAACAGAGTCCTGTGGCACTTTTAAAGACTGACAGATCTTTTCTCTCCACTGGGGACAGGAGACATCTGGATCAGATCCCTCCCAGCACTGGGTGATGCAGGCTGGTGAGAAACTGCCCACACTCCACAGAGACAGGGTCTGTGAAATACTCCAGACAGACGGGACACGTAACTTCCTCCTGGAGACTTTCCACAGGGCTCTGTGCAGCCACGGCTCCCGGGACTGGCAGTGTAACAGGTTTCAATTTCCTGAGTTCACAGTATGCTCCACCTCCAGGAACAACTTGGTGTTTCTGTTTCCTCCTTGCTGGACCAGACTCAGCTCATTGCTATGGGGAAGGAGCCCCTTGTTGATTTCAGCCCTGGGGGCTTTGGTGAAAAATGGGGCACTAGGACCCTGCCGTGTTCTGCTTGTGTGGGGGGTCCCTGAGACTTCACGGGGACACCAGTGTCCACCTGGGACCCTGAGCCTGCAGAAGCAGGGGCTGGGTCGGTTTTAGGGGTGATGCTAAATTCGCAGCAGGGTAAAACCTTGGGGAAGGTGAGGTCAGTGTTTGGAAACTCTGATTCTCATTTACACTCAGACTGCTTTGGCTCAGGGGAAGAAGGATTTGTACCAGCAGTGCCCCCAACTCTGGTGATTTTATCTTGGGCTCACAGTATTTGAGGTTTGTTTGGCTGCTGCGTTGTTGATTTGTGTGTTAAAGCCCCAGCTCCTGCAAGCTTGTGATGTGGGAAACCTTTCATTTGCTAAAGACTTATGATGAGGGAAACCTCTCATTTGCTAATCTTTTGACTGTGAAGAAATTCTGAAGATGTGACCCCAGCACAGCCTGTGAGCTTAGAACTAGAAGGCCACAAAACTAACCCAGATTTTGCTGTTATTAATATTTTAAAATTCTATCTTTTAATGCCATGTCATTCATTGAAATGATTGTTTTAATCATTCACCTGTCTATAATACATTTTCCTCCTTCCCATGTGGATGGCAACCAGTGTGGCTTAGCAGGGAACTCTGCGGGGAGCTGAAACATAAAAGGGAGGCTTACAAGAAGTGGAAGCTTGGACAGATGACAAGGGAGGCATATAAAGATATTGCTCGGGACTGCAGGGATCAAATCAGAAAGGCCAAAGGACAATTGGAGTTGCAGCTAGCAAGAGATGTGAAGGACAACAGAAAGGGGTTCTATAAGTATATCAGCAACAAGAAAAGGATGAGAGGTGGTGTAGGTCCCTTACTGAATGGGGCAGGCATCCTCGTGGAGGATGATGCAGAAAAGGCTGACGTACTCAATGCTTTTTTTACTTTAGTCTTCACAGGGAGGGCCAGCTCCCAGGCTACTACACGGGGTAACACAGAATGGAGAGAAGGAGAGTGGCCCTCGGTGATGGAAAGTCAGGTTAGAGAACACTTAATGAAATTGGATGTGCACAAGTCCATGGGGCGGGAAGAACTGCATCCAAGAGTGCTGAGGGAGTTCGGGGAAGTGATTGCAAAGGTGCTGGCCATTATCTTTGAGAACTCGTGGTGAAAGGGGGTGGTCCCGGAGGATTGGAAAAAGGCAAATATAGTACCTATCTTTAAGAAAGGGAAAAAGGAGGATCCGGGGAACTACAGATCGGTCAGCCTCACCTCAATCCCTGGGAAAATCATGGAGCAGGTCCTCAAGGAATCCATCCTGAAACACTTGGAGGAAAATAGAGTGATCAGGAACAGTCAACATGGATTCACCAAGGGAAAATCATGCCTGACCAACCTGATTTCCTTCTATGATGAGATGACTGGATGCGGGAAGAGCCATTGACGTGGTATACCTTGACTTTAGCAAGGCTTTTGATACGGTTTCCCACAGCATACTCGTCGGCAAGTTAAGGAAGTATGGGTTGGACGAGTGGACCGTAAGGTGGATCGACAACTGGTTAGATCAATGGGCTCAGCGGGTAGGAATCAATGGCTCGTTGTCTGGTTAGCAACCAGTAACGAGTGGAGTGCCCCAGGGGTCGGTCCTGGTGCCGGTTCTATTCAACATCTTCATTAATGATCTTGATGATGGAATAGACTGCGTGCTTAGTAAGTTTGCGGATGACACCAAGTTGGGGGGAATGGTAGATACTCTGGAGGGCAGGGATAGGATCCAGGGAGCCCTGGAAAAATTGGAACACTGGGCCGAAAGAAACCTCATGAGGTTCAACAAAGACAAGTGCAAAGTCCTGCACTTAGGATGGAAAAATCCCATGCACTGCTACAGGCTGGGGACCGATCGGCTAAGTAGCAGCGCTGTAGAAAAGGACCTGGGGGTTATGGTGGATGGGAAGATGAATATGAGCCAACAGTGTGCCCTTGTTGCCAAAAAGGCCAATGGCATATTAGGCTGCATCAGTAGGAGTATTGCCAGCAGATTGAGGGATGTGATAATTCCCCTCTATTCGACACTGGTCAGGCCACATCTGGAGTACTGTGTCCAGTTTTGGGCTCCCCACTACAGAAAGGATGTGGACAAAGTAGAAAGAGTCCAGCGGAGGGCAACAAAAATGATTAGGGGGCTGGGGCACATGACTTATGAGGAGAGACTGAAGGAACTAGGCTTATTTAGTCTACAGAAGAGAAGACTGAGGGGAGATTTGATAGCAACCTTCAACTACCAACTACTTTGGTTGCTCCAAAGAGGAGGGAGCTAGGCTGTTCTTGAGGGTAACAGAGGACAGAACAAGGAGCAATGGTTTCAAATTACAGCTGGGGAGGTCAAGGTTGGATATTAGGAAAAACTTTCTCACTAGGAGGGTGGTGAAGCATTGGAATGGGCTATCTAGGGAGGTGGTAGAATCTCCATCTTTGGAGATTTTTAAGGCTCGGTTAGACAAAACCCTGGCTGGGGTGATTTAGGGGGAGAGGTCCTGCTTTTTAGCAGGGGGTTGGACTAGATGACCTCGTGAGGTCCCTTCCAACCCTATTATTCTATGATTCTATGATCTATGGCTAGAGCATAGATAAGAATTAGAGAAAATAGGCATTCATCTATTTTTTTTTTTTTTACAGAAAAGACTTTCCCTCTCTGTTTTCCAAATCAATTGATGTTCTCAGCTTCATCAATTCAAATTCAGAACAAGAAAGCCAAACTTAATGGATTAGATCTGGATTCACAGCACTGTAAAAGATTACTCTGTCTATAGATCTTCCTACAGAATGCCGTGCACCAATTCTAGCAGAGTGTAGAAAATAAAACAACATAAATGGAGAAAAAAACAGAGCAGATTGCTGGTTTTCTCTCACAAACTTTACCGAAAGCCTGTTACGCTCTACGTAACTTTTCTCACATCTTATTCCAGCACCTCCACTCCCACCTCAAAATCTTAGCTGCACCCACACTCAAGCAAGTCACCGCTCTCTGCCTTATATGTGGTGCTTGGCATACACTGATTGGTTACTCCTTCAATCCTCACATTAACATATCTGCCCTTCACTTCCTGATTGGTCCAGTCTCATAAACCAATCAAAGCAGCTAAACTGATCTGTCACCCAAAGCTGGACCTGGCTGAGAACTTGTGTCATCCTGACCCCTCCCTTCCAGTGTGCAGTGACCTTAGCTCAGCTCGGCCTGTTGGCTATGGGCTGAATTACACCCAGTAAAACTGTTTAATGTTTCATTTCAACCTTTCCTTCGCTTCAGCCAGTGCTGGCCGGGCTCATCTCTTAGCACTGTTTTCCTGACATGCAATAGACCAGCTGAGAAATCTCTCCTATCAGTGCAGGCCTCTGCCCAGGGTGTTCACAACTCTCCTTTCCCCCCTCCGGCAATCCCCATCCTTCTATGGAGGGACAGCGTCACCACCAGCTCTGGAGAAACAATGAGAGTGATGGGAAGAGACTGGTTGGATCTGGGGTCTCCCCCTCTCAGGCGTGTGCCCCACTCACTGCACTAGACACAGTCTCTCTCTCTGGCCCAGGGACTGTCCCACTGTAGATTAACTCCTCATTAGTCATTGACCAGAGTGTGAGACTGACCCTGCCGGCCTGAGGATGGGGACCTGTCTGAGAGGTGGGAACCCTGGGTCCAGTCCCCAGCTCCAGTCATTCTTTATTATTAACCCCAGTGGACCAGCTACAACTAGAGAGACTGAAGAGTCCCAATGGTTATCAGCTTCTGAGATTGGTGGTTTTCAATCTTTTTTTCTCAGGACCCAGATCTGGTGCTCAGGCCAGGTGTCAAAAAATGTCTGCCCAGCTAGGCGCCCAGCCTCAAAGCAAGGCGCCCAGCTGGGGTCCCCCACTTCTGCTGAAAAACCCCTGCTCCCAGCCCCAGAATCTGCAAGATGCTGGTAGAGGCGCCTGTAGTTTTGACTTTTCGCCACCAGATGGCACGCCCCCACTGCATTTCTCAAGTGATGGGGCTCCCTCTGCTGGCAGAAAGAAAAATTGCAGGCACTTTACCAATGCTTAACAGGTCCGGCGGGGTGCAGGGCTCCGGGGGCGGAGAAGAGCCCTTGGCCCTCCCGCAGAGATCAGCTGGGGAGTTCCCGATTTACGTGGCTATAGACTCCACAAGAGACAGAGCACAGGCTGGATAGCCACATGGCACAGGAAAACCCCAGCTCCCATCACAGGGACCTGCCGGGACATTCCCTGTTGGTGCTGGAGGGACACAGACAAGTAGGGAAGCAAACCCACCACTCTCCCCACAACAGCTGAGGCTGGGAAATTAAAACACAGGAAGGAAGGAAGGAATATTGTCTTGTTCACTTTACTGTAATGTAATTTACTGTGAATACCCGCCAGATTGGAAAGTTGCTGGGCAGGAGATTCAATGCCCAGCCATGGAAAAGACACACAGATTTTGGAAACAGTTTTTTTTAATGACAATAAAATGACAACACAGTGAAATCCATGAATTACAGTCTCATCTTCAGTGATGGTTTATAAATCTCTGTCCTTTTGTGTTTCCTTCCTCATCCCTTTTCTTTAACACTGTTGTTTTTACTCACCATTATTTTAGCCCTCATTTCCCATCCCTGATTATTGCTCTGTGTCTCTGCTACTCTCCTGATCCCTGTTCCACATCGTCCCCCTCATGTTTTCCATCTTCCTCTGAGTTAATCGTTTCCCCTCTTGCTGCCTCTGGCTGGGTCCCCTCTTCAGCGTGTTTCTTCACGGTGTTTCCACAGCTATTTTACACCATTTCTCCAGGATTCCCCGGCTATTTGGTTTTACTTTCTCTTTCCCTTTTCTTTCCTCTATTCGCTCTGGTCCATCTCACCTTGGCCCCAGTGACTCGGGGTAGATCAGAGTCCTCCAGGGTCATACAGACCAGGGGTGTATGAAGCTGGAGAGGCTGATTTCAGGGGCCAAGGCAGGAGGATGTTCCTCTTTCCCCTCCCCCCCTTGTTGTCTCAGGGACACAGTCGGAGGCCGGTGTTTGTGTCCCACACCCAGAGCCAGGGTCGGATTCTCTCCCCGGGGACAGAGCCCGGCAGGAAAGTGAAGATTGGGGCCTCGTCACCAGCCCTGAAAAATGTCACCTGCCCCCAGTCACAGTCCAGACACACCCGGATCCTGCTGGGGACCCGGCTCTGGGGCAGGAGGGTCTTGGGGGAGGTGAGAGCCCAGAACTGATCCCCCCATCGCCACACAGCCCAGATCCCCTCCTCGGGGCTGTAGCTGATCTCTCTCTTCCTCTGCACAGACTCTCTGGCCACCCCCACACCCCAGCATTGCCAACCCCCCACCTCCACCTCCCAGCAATGTCTCCCCGAGGTGAATCCCTCACGGCCCAGCACACAGAGCGCAGTGTCAAATCTCTCAGGGTTGTTGGGCAGATCCTGCCGTGTGTGTCCCCATCTCACACGTTTCCCATCCTCAGACAGGACGAGTTGGGGATGAGCCGTGTCTGGATCCAGAGTCACAGTCACTGGGGGAGAATCAGAGTGTTAGGGGCAGAGCTCAGTCCTGGGGGAGGCTGGAATTAGGGGTGTCACTGGCCCTGGGAACACGAGCCGGGCAGTGCCCCAAGCCACGCCTGGGAGCTGGGGCCGACCGCGACTTTTTAAACCTCCCGCCCGGCTGAGCTCCCAGACCATGGCCCAGGACGGAGCAAGGCAGGAAATGGGAACCAGGCGCCCAGTGTCCGGAGGCCCCCCCACTCCAGCAAGGTACGTCCTGCAGGGCAGATGGCCTCAGAAGCTCAGAGTGGGATTGGGCAAGGGAAGATTGGGGGGGGGGGCAGGAGCCAGTCGTGCAGGGCCCCCGGGCACACCAGGAACCAGAAGCAGCACTGGGCTTGGCCTGCCGGGATCAGGGCGAGATGTGGGGCGTGGAGTCTCTCAGGGGGGAATGTCAGGCCAGGCACAGGGGTCTGTGACCCAAATCTCTTTTTTGGAGCAACGCTCCTGGCTGGGACCATTTCTCCCACTCCAGCAGCTCTGCTGTGGCTGGGACACTCCTGGACGCTGGGAGCTGTCTCTGACCTGGGCAACTGAGGCCGAGCAGAGCCGTCACTGCCCCTCCTCAGCCTGTTTCTCATTCCCTCCTAGAGGCTCCAGCTCCTGGCTCTCCTGCCTGGGGCTGCTCCATTCCCCGCAGAAGAGACACAGCCAGGGAGGGGTCAGAACATTTAGTGAGGGGGGAGCAGAAAAGGCAGGTACCAGCTGGAAACCCCTCAGGGAGGCTCCTGCCCCTAATGCAGCCTCAGCTTTCAGGCCAGGGACAGAGAAGACCCAACATTTGGACAGAGAAATAAAGCCCCGAGAGTCGGGGGTGGCACTGGGTGGGGGAAGCCCATCCCCAGCCCAGAGACAAGGGAGAGGCCAAGCACCAGAAGACCAACATCTCCCCAATCCAGAGAGCAGCTCCAGGGGGAGCCCAGCCCCACCCAGAGGAAAGGGGGGGCGCTGGAGAAGAGTGATGGGAAGACCCCTGCACCGCGGTAAAGGAGAGGGAGGTGTCAGCCCTCAGGGCAGAGAGCTCTGGGC
>VOCT01038842.1:0-10806 GCA_007922175.1 Pelusios castaneus
CTGCAGTACCAGTTTTTCTCCACCGGAGGGCACCCTCTATGGGAAGCCAAGCCCTGCATACTGCAGTACCAGATTTTGTCCACCGGAGGGCACCCTTTATGGGAAGCCCCGTGTCGCAGGCTGCAGTACCAATTTTTGACCACCTGAGGGCACTCTTTATCGCCTGGCAAGTCTCGCACACTGCAGTAGCAGTTTTTGTCCACCAGAGGGCACCCTTTATGGAGAGCCCAGCCCCGCACGCTGCAGTACAAGATTTTGTCCACCGGAGAGCACCCTTTATGCGAAAAGCATCGCCGCAAACTGCAGTAACAGGTATTCTCCACCGGAGGGCACTCTTTATGGGAAAGCCAGCCCCGCACGCTGCAGTACCTGGTTTTCCCCACCGGAGGGCACCCTCTATGGAAAGCGCAGCCCCGCACGCTGCAGTACCAGTTTTTCTCCACCGGAGGGCACCCTTTATGGGAAGCGCAGGTCCGCAAGCTGCAGTACCAATTTTTCTCCACCGGAGGGCACCCTTTATGAGAAGCCCAGCCCCGCACACTGTATTACCAGATTTTGTCTCCCGGAGGGCACCCTTTATGGAGAGCCCAGCCCCGCATACTGCAGTACCAGATTTTGTCCACCGGAGGGCACCCTTTATGCAAAACGCACGCCGCAAACTGCAGTAGCAGGTATTCTCCAACGGAGGGCACCCTTTATGGGAAGTCCAGCCCCGCACACTGCAGAACCTGTTTTTCCCCACCGGAGGGCACCCTTTATGGGCAGCCCAGCCACGCACACTGCAGTAGCAGGTATTCTCCACCGGAGGGCACCCTTTATGGGACCGCAGTCCCGTACGCTGCAGTACCAATTTTTATCCACCGGAGGGCGCCCTTTATGGAAAGCCCAGCCCCGCACACTGCAGTACCAGTTTGTGTCCACCGGAGGGCACCGTTTCTGGCCAGCCCAGCCCCGAACGCTGCAGTACCAGGTTTTTACCACAGAAGGGCACAGTTTATCGAAGGCAAGCCCCTCATGCTGCAGTACCTATTTTTCTCCACCAGAGGGCGCCCATTATGGCCATCCCAGCCCCGCACGCTGCAGTGGCTGTTTTTGTCCACCGGAGGACATCCTTTAGGTAAAGCCCAGCCCCGCAGGCTGCAGTACCAGGTTTTGTCCACCAGAGGGCACCCTTTATGGAAAGCCCACACCGCACGCTGCAGTAGCAGTTTTTCTCCACCGGAGGGCACCATTTATGGCCAGCCCAGCAACGCACACTGCAGTACCTGTTTTCCCCCACCGGAGGGCACTCTTTATGGGAAGCCCAGCCCTGCACGCTGCAGTAAGTGTTTTTCCCCACCGGAGGGCACCCTTTATGAGAAGCCCAGTCCCGCACACTGCAGTTCCTGTTTTTCCCCAATGGAGGGCACCCTTAATGGGAAGCGAAACCCCGCACGCTGCAGTAGCAGTTTTTGTCCACCGGAGTGCACCCTTTATGAGAAGCCAAGCCCCGCAAGCTGCAGTACCAGCTTTTCTCCACCGGTGGGCACCCTTTATGGGAAACGCATCGCCGCTAACTGCAGTAGCAGGTATTCTCCACCGGAGGGCACCCTTTATGGGAAGCCCAGGCCTGCACGCTGCAGTACGTGTTTTTCCCCACCGGAGTGCACCCTTTATGAGAAGCCAAGCCCCGCAAGCTGCAGTTCCTGTTTTTCCCCACCGGAGGGCACCCTTAATGGGAAACGCATCGCCGCTAACTGCAGTAGCAGGTATTCTCCACCGGAGGGCACTGTTTATGGGAAGGCCAGCCCCGCACGCTGCAGTACCAGTTTTTCTCCACTGGAGGGCACCCTTTATGGGAAGCGCAGGCCCGCACTCTGCTGTAGCAGGTATTCTCCACCGAGGGCACCCTTTATGGGAAGCCCAGCCCCGCACACTGCAGTACATTATTTTGTCCACCAGAGGGCACCCTTTATGGCCAGCCCGGAGCCGCACACTGCAGTACCTGTTTTCTCCACTGGAGGGCGCCTATTATGAGAAGCCCAGCCCCGCACACTGCAGTAGCAGTTTTTCTCCACCGAGGGCACCCCGCACACTGCAGTACCTGTTTTCCCCACCGGAGGGCGCCCTGCGGCAGTGCTGTTCAAACCATGGGTCAGGCTCAGGACTGGGTTCAGGTCCTGCCTTGCAGCCCCTCCTGCTGCCGCCCAGAGGCTGGGCTGCGTTGCTCAGAAAATGTAGTTTGGGGGTCGCAGCCCGAAATGATTTTTTCCACCCGGATCCCAAGAACACGCAGTGTGCCCAGCGCTGCTCTAGGGCCGAGGCCCGTCATGGCCCAAGTGCGAGGAGCGAATTCATGGCTCCGAGGTCTCACTCGGGACAGTCCCCAGGGATGGAGCCTGGAGCAAGAGCTGTGGGAAATTGCACAGGACCAGCACGACCGGGCCAGGCAGGGCCGAGGAGCGATACCCGGAGCAGGCACCGGCACAGCTCATTTCCTGGCTGCCTGGGGGCCTTTTGCCCAGCACATCCCTCTGGTCCCCCCTCATCGACACTACCTTCTCCTCGCTGCTGCCCAGGAGCCGGGGTGATGGACGGAGCACATCTGCATCTGGGGATGGGTTGTTCCTGGCCCCCCTGGTGGCTGAGAACTCCCTGGGCCTGGCCCTGCGCATCCCACAGGGGCTTTGGCCGGGGCCGAGAGAGGCTGGGATCCGTGGGGCCAGGAGGGGTCCAAGGCGTCGATCCCCCAAAGGTAGACGCTGCGCTCAGAACAGCCAGGGCACAGCCAGGGAAGTCAGCGGGAAGGCCCTGGGGGCCCAGGCTGGCTGAGTTCCCTGCAGGGCCTGTCATGTGTCCGGGAATGGGGCCCTGGGCTCTCCCAAGCCCCATCTGTTTGCAGCCCCACGGTGTGGTGGCAGCGTGGGGGAAGGGCTGAAGGCAGAGATGATCGCTGGAGGCCTGGAGCAGCATGGGGGAGTGGGAAGGACGGAGCTGGAGTCCCCCCAGGCATCTTTTAACTCCTGGGTAGGAAAAGTGTCTAACCCCCACTTCAAATCAGCCTCCACTCCCCTTCGCTCCCTCGGAGCACAGCTCACCCACGCAGGGTATGGCACTGCCCCCTCCCGCCCCCAAACCTGGCCAAAGAGGAGGGAACATCGACCTTTGACTTTTAATAGCCCCCCCCCAGAACAGCCAGCCCCCAACCCCTGGGCCTGCAGCGCTAGGAAGGTGGGTTAATTGCCAGGGCCTTGGCAGGGCCCCCAGCAAAGCAGGGTGTGACCGGGGCCTCCTGGGATAACCTGGATGTGCAAAAATCAGGACAAGCTGCAAAACCGGGAGCTAGACTCCCCAAACACCAATGGGTGGGACTTAAACCAGTCTCCCGATCAGTCACAGCCAGGAGCTGGTTCCCCACACCGGGTACCACCGTCTGTCAAAATAGAAACAGCCCCTTTATTGCATTCCAGCTCCTCCGGCTCCCACCTAGCCGCACGGTCCCCTAAAGAAATAGGTTCTCCTGACCCCAAAGGGCCAGCCACATCCCACAGAACAATATAGGTTTGGATCTCACCCAAAACACCACACTGAGAGCCAATCCGCTAGCAGCGGCAACTGAAGGTTTAATATACAAAGAAAAGAAGCAAAATCTGAGAGATGTTAAAGGGTCAGAGTGAATCCCCTACATACAAATGATGTAGAGCCCATGGAAAGCAGTTTGCAGGTTTCTTCCTCTGGAGTTTGCAGGTTTGTTCCTCTGGCAGACACCCGGCGCCCGGGTGGGCCTCAGTCCCGTGTTCAGTCGCAGAGGAATAGATCCAGAGGCGGGTGTTGGCCATAGACGGGACAAGGCAGAGACAGGGCTGCTGCCTTGTATCCCCTCTGGCCTCTCCCAGGCTGTGTGGAGCTTTTCCCAACCAAAATGGAGCTGAGTCACATGGCCAGTGCGGGGGAGTCACTGAGTGGGTTTCTCCCCAGGCCTCCCTCAATGGGCCATCAAGGAGACCCCCACTGCAGCCGGGCAGTCTGGAGTGTTTCCCAGAATCACACGATTTGGATACAGATACAGCAACACATTCCTATCTTCCAGTACAGATACGAGACCTGCACACGGACAGAATCATCATTTCTAGCCGTGCGGGGGGCCGAGAACATTGCACCCGCGGCCCGGCTGTGAGCGGGACAGGCAGCACGGTGGCAGAGTGGGGCAGATCAGTGGGGTCTGCCTCAGCCCCGTGGTTGATAGACTGGGAGGGGTCAGGACCCTCTCCTTAGCCCCTGTGCCAGGGTGAGCGCCCCGTCTCCCCAGCACCCGGTGAGTAGCAGACGGCTCTCCTTCTTGGCCTGGAGGGACAGTCTCTGATCGGCCGTGGCAGCTGCTGCCATGTCCACGAGCGACAGACACGTGGCACCAGCGCCTGGCTAAGGGATTGCCCAGCGTCCAGGGTGCGGGGGCTCCTGGCCCAGAAGCCACCTCTGGCTCCAGCGCAGTGGGGCCTGATGGAGCCATGTGTTGCCCCCCTCCTGGCGTGGTGCTTGGACTCAGCAGGTTGCCGTGTGATGTGCCCGCTGGGGCGTAAAGATCCTGCCGCTGGCATGCAATGGCACCTTGCTCAGTGCCCCGTGGCCAGTAGCCCACAGGGAGGAGCAGAGCAGCCAGGGGAAGGCGCTCTAGCGGGGGAGAGGCTGGGGCCTGCAGTACTGGGCGGAGGGGTGCCCCACCTGAGGGGACAGACTGACCAGTGAGGCCAGGCTGGAGAAGGACAGACAGACAGCCTTGTGTCTCTTTGCGGGAATCCTGGCTCTATTCGAAGCTTGCAAGTTGCCCTCTTTATCCTCCAGGGTCTGTGGCTCCTGCCACACAGCGCTGTGGCCAACCCCCCAGAGTCCGGACTCAAAGCTTTCCTCTGCCTTCCTGGTGGGAGCTGCCTGAGTCTGCAGGCAGCCTGAAAGCAGAGCAAGTGCAGCTCTCCGGCTCGAGGGAGTGCCGACCATGATGTCTACCGGTGGCTCGGTTTTACTGCTGCCAATTTTGGCTGAAGCAACCAGAAACTTCTCAGCTGCCTCCGGTGTCTTCCCAGGTGCCCAAAGCCCCTATTTGCTCTCCCGACCTCCACCAGCAGCCCACGTGTACAGCACATGGTTAGCCTCACCCGAGATCTGGGGCACACTGAAATGGTGGCGATGGAGCCAAATAAACGGCCCGGAGGAGCTGAGGACCCGAGGGCTGCAGCTTTGAGCAGGGCTGTTTCCTATTTAGTAAAACCCTCCCTTTTAAAATGAAGCTGCTGCATTCCCAGAGGGGTGCAATGTACCTACGCCCCCCCCTTCCGTAGTATTAACGGAGGTGGAATCAATACGTAGCGCAAAGGGGGCCTGGCTCAGGCTGCGGGACCTCGCCCACGGTGGTGCCTCTCTCTGCGCCTCCCTCTCCCCTTTGTAAAACGGAGCGAGCGAGCGGTCCCCACTTCTGGAAATTGCTCTGAGCACGGTGGCTGAAAAGCACTCCACCTGCGCTGCGTTGGGGCAACGTTTTGCCTCGCTGAATTCCCCCCGCCACGGTATCCATTGGACGCAGCGTTCACCGTCACCGTGTGTCCGGGACCAAGGCATGCGGCTGATGCCAGCTGCGGGGAGCAGTGGCCCGGATCAGGGATGTTGACAGCCGGCCAGGCCCAGGGAGGGTGGGGTTGAGCTGCCCCAAACACGGTGTGTGCCAGTGGCTGTTCTCAGCGTTGGTCCTTGGGCATAGACAGGGGTGTGGGGTGCCACAGCAACAGGGGCACTGGCTTTTCACCACCGCAGATCCCAGTCCGCTCGCCCACCGTGTGGCCCTGGCCTTCCATCTCCCCCACGCTGGGCCGAGGACCGAAGCCCGGCTCGGCCCAGCTGCTCCTGCAGGGATTGTGCGTTGTGGTGCCCCATGGGCCGGCGTGGAGCTGTGCCTCAAGCACCCACCTCCTGCACGCTTCCAGGGCAGGCCAGCAGTCCAGCTTCCACCCAGTGCACGAGGTGGCCGACGTTGGAATTGGTGAAAACGGGCCCCCAGAACCGAGCCTGCCCCTTGCTCTGCCGTGTGCTCCTCTCCGGTTCCTCTGGTTGTGGACAGCCTGTCTCGGATGTGCCCACAGACTCACACAAGTTAAAGTATAGATATAACAACCATATTCCTAACTTCTAATACAAATACAATTCCTATACATGAACTATATAATCATTCCCAGCAAATTACTACCTTTCTATTGATACCAAACATGACATAGCTCCTATGGATTATAACATTTATGAGATATTAATAGGAAATAATATCATAGTTCCCTTAATCCGGTCAGCGTCACACCCTGCCCACATGCCCTGCCAGGCTCCCTGTCCCCCTTTGCCTCCCCTGGCCACTATGGACCTGCCCAAGGTCCCCCTAGCCTCTAGAAGTCGACCTAGGCATCCAGTGTGGACGCTGTAGGTTGACTTTGTAAATTCCCCATTAAGTCGACTTTAATTTTAAGTGTAGACTCACTAAGTCGACTTCAAGTCGACTTAAAATTACAAGTGTAGACATAGCCAGAGTGAGGTACTGATCTCCATGAGTGGGGCTACGCCGACACACCCCATGGTAGCTAGCCTCTAAGCCAGGTCAGCACACTCATGTTAGCCTGACTCAGACTAACACTCTTAAAACCAGCTGGGGAGACAGCGCTTTGAAGCTGGAGCTTGGAGTCTGAAATGGGCTCGCTGCCATGGGAAATGTAGTCATATCCTAAGGGGAGAAATTATGCCTCTAAACAAATATCAATACACAGGACAATACAGCTGCACTTTCTTAGCTGAAAACTTAAGAGAACAAATTTGTTTTGTAAGCAAAACAGCCTGTGCTCAAGAAGGATGACGGATAGTAAAGATTAACATGGAGGGCTACGTTTCCACTGGGTTACATCATTGTAATTCTGTTGGCTTCAGTTACTATTACAACTTCAGTTTACACTCATTCTTCTCTCATTCACAATGGTGTGAATCAAGAGTGACTCCACTGAAATTGGTAGAATTTTGCTGGTGTAAAACAAGTGTATGTGAGAAGAGAATCATGACAGGAATGAGTTCAACTATGTTATTGCAAAGGAATAATCTACAGAAACCTGTACCCGTCAAAGCATGTATCCAGCAAGAGAGTATCTTCTGTGCACTGAGGCTAGATTTTAACAGAATTCTCCTATGGAGTGTTTTTTCTTCCTTCTCTGGGCCAAATTCTCTTTGTCATTGAAGTCAGTGATGTAAATTCTGTTCTTAATTACACTAGTATGAATCTTGAGTCACTCCACTGAAGTAGATTGAGTCACTGAGGATTTACACTAGTCGAATTTGTCCAGTAGGTTTGCCACTGACTTCAAGAAGATCAGGAACTGGCCCATTCTGAGCACTTCTTAATGATTTTTGGATACTGTTTCACTGGTTTCAAATGTTTTGTAGCTTGCATTATTATTGGGTGTAACAAAATTGTCCTTGAGAGGCAGAATAAAATTGGTTTTAACTAACGTTGATTCTGGTGTGTGGGAAATGTCTTTCCTAATGTTCCTTGCCATTAGTTTTATTACTATTATTTTTATTTTATTAGTTTTTTTCAAACCCATGTTGGAGAAATTCAGGTTTAAGAATAAAAGGAATCAGACCAAGAACAAAGGGGGACCTGGCTTAATTGGTGCTGCACACCCAATCCAAGGTGAAAAGGATCTTGTGTTTTACCAAAGATGTAAGTTTTAATTATTGCAGTGTAAAATAGTTTAGTAAAAGATCAGCACCAGGACTCACCAGTACAGACAGATGTCTGCTCCATCACGCTAGTGTGAATCCAGAGTAAGGCAAGAAAGTGCAACATTTGGACTTATATGCTTATTCTTCCAAGTGTAGCAAAAGTCTCGAGTGGTGGCGCCTGGGAAGACGGAAGGTATAGCAAATAGTGTGGCAAACTGAGCACACTCAGTCCCCATGGATCCTGTGCTTGGCAGCCAGCTGAGGCACAGTTCTCCCCCTCCAAACCCTCTGGAGCTGGGCTCTCTGCCCCACCATCTGGGCAGACTTGCCTTAACTGCCTGTACCTCCTAGGTGCTGTCAGTAACAGCTACTCATCAGCTCTCCTCCACACACCAAATTCTGCTCCTACCGCCAAACACCCCCAAACTGCCTGGCTGCTGCAGGGGCTTTTTATTTCTACCCTTCATTGGTGTCCGGTGCCCTCATTGTCTCGCTCCACGCCTCACCTATAGCCTTCTCCTCTGATGAAGAAGAAGAGGGAGAGGAACCCGAATTTTCTCCACCCCCTTGATCCCACTACAGAATGGAAGCGAGGGGTCATTCATACTATGACATGCCACCTTATCCTTAGTATGGACCACCATGGTATGGCCCTCATTCATCCTCCATGCACAGGGCATACGTGGCAACCCTGTTCTCCTTACTCAGACGGAAATAGCAAACCCTCCACCTCGAGAAGCCACACATTAATACCTAAAACTCCCACAAACCACAGGGTTAGTAGTCAAACTAACAGAGAGAGTCCAACCATCCTCCCCCTCTCCACCACCAAATTCAGCCTCTTTTCCTGACGAATCAGATGTAACATCCCCGCACACCAGCGCAGATGATACTCAGCAATTTCAGGAGCTTTTCAGAAGAGTCGCTGTTGCCCTGGAAATTCCACTACAAGAAGTGGCAGAATCAGAATGCAAGCTGCTCAGAATTTTACAGACCTCAACATCAAAAAAAATCGCTCTCCCCATGGATGGTGCTGTTCTTGAAGCAGCAAACACCAGCCACCATCCCACCTACACCCAAGAGAGTGGATAGAAAATATTATATACCAGCTAAAAACTCTGAATATTGGTTCACACATCCCCTCCCCCCGCATGCACTGGTGACAGAGGCTGCAAACCATGGGGGGGAAACAGTTATTTAACAGGTCAGCACCTCACGAGAAAGAGGATAAAAAAATGGACCTATTGGGCAGAAAAGTCTATTCATCGTCAACCTTACTACTTCGCATCGCCAACTACTCCACCCTACTAGCTAACTATGATCATGACAACTACTTGAAGTTAGCAGATTTTATCGAATTTATACCAGATGACAAAAAAAAAGTTTCTTGCAGTGGTTTGCGAAGGACAGTTGATATCCCGGACAACCCTGCAGGCGGCTCTGGATGTCGCTGATACCTCAGCACGGACCATGGCCATGGGAATAGCCACACGCAGATCATCATGGCTCCATTCCTCAGAACTACCAAGACAACTTCAAACTACCATCGCAGACCTCCCCTTCGATAAAAAGAGATTATTCTCTGACAAGACAGACGAAACCATGCATTTGTCTAAGGATTCTCATGCCACTTTAAGATCATTTGGCATCTATACATCCACAATTAAGAGGGGACCATATCTATACCATCCATGTAATTCCAGATATCAATACCAATACCCTTACAGACAAAATAGGAGACAGGACCAAAGCAGACAGACAACGCCGAAGACAAAGCCCCACCTCCCAAACCACAGTTTTGAGGGGGTGATCGAGGGCACGCACAACCTCCCTGAACATATAGAGCAGGATACTTCACAGACCTACCTGAACAGACTACGCCCCTTTTACCACCAATGGGAGCAAATTACCATGGACAAATGGGTCCTGGAAATTATCAGCACGGGAATTATCAGTTCAGGGACACAACTCATGAACACCTTCTCCGTCAGGAGGCTGCGTGCCTTCTGGCCATCGGGGCCATAGAATCTGTCCCACACCAGCACAAGAGGAAAGGGTTTTACTCTCCATACTTCCTGACGGAAAAGAAATCAGGAGGGTGGAGGCCTATTCTGGACCTCAGAAAACTAAACAAATTTATAAAATCAGAAAAATTCAGGATGGTCACGCTATCGTCCATCATTCTTGCTCTAGAAATGGGCGCCTGGTACGCAGCCCTCGACCTACAAGACGCTTATTTTCACATCCCAATTCATCCAGCGCACAGAAGATTCCTCAGATTTATCATTGGGACCGACCACTTCCATTACACTGTGCTTCCCTTCGGTCTGTCCACAGACCAAGAGTTTTCTGAAAGGTGTTATCAGCAATCACGGCATACCTCCAAAAGAACAATATTACAATCTTTCCGTATCTAGACGATTGCTTAATAAAAGCACAGTCCAAAGATCAAGCAATGGAACATCTAAAGTTTGCCATGTCAACTTTTCAGGCATTAGGGCTGATCATAGACATACCAAAATCAACACTCAGACCTACCCAAGACATACAGTTCATAGGCGCACATCTGGATGCACGACTCGCTAGAGCCTTTCTGCCTCGCCACCGATTCGATACCATCGTTCAAATGGTACAGTCTGTATGAGAGGCACCAACCACAATAGCACGGACTTGCCTCCAAGTATTAAGACATATGGCAACGACTACATTTGTGATCCAACACTCAAGATTTCACATGAGACCACTTCAACTCTAGCTCACCAGAACCTACAAAAAATTCTATCAATAACCAGCAGGATAAAGGATTCACTTTTATGGTGGGGCCTACCACAAAATCTACTATCAGGAGTCCCCCTCCTTAGCAGAAATGCCCACAGGGATGATAACTGCGGATGTCTCCCTCACAGGATGGGGCACCCACCTTGGACATCTTACTATGCAAGGAAGATGGTCAATGCAGGAATCTGCACTACACATAAGCATCCTAGAACTCAGAGCAGTGCGAAATGCTTGCACTTACTTCAGAGATCACATAACACATCAGCATGTGAGAATTACTACAGACAATATGGCTTGCATGTTCTA
>ML686130.1:0-66822 GCA_007922175.1 Pelusios castaneus
CACCAATGCCCTCCCTGCCGGGGGGGGGGGCACAGGGGGAGCCTGGCGTGCCCCCCAAAGGGCAGGGCATGTGGGCACGGTGTTACACTGTCTGGATTTAGGGAAGCATTTATGATATTATTTTCTATGGATATCTCATAAATGCTATAATCCATAGGAACTATGTCATGTTTGGTATCAATAGAAAGGTAGTAATTTGCTGGGAATGATTGTATAGTTTATGTCTAGGAATTCTATTTCGATTAGAAGTTAAGAATTTGATGTTATATCCATACTTTAACTTGTGTCATTCTGGACAAATGTCTTAGGCCTTGTACACACGATCAGATTATCGCGCATTAAAGCTCATTACCGCGCGATAGCAACAACGGCGTACACACGTGCAACAGGGCTCTTGCGCGTTAAGTGCCTTGTTGTCGCGCAATCCAACAACCACTCCGACGAGAGTGGTAACAGCTGTTGCGGATCATATATTGCGCGTTTGAGCTCGTGTGTACGCTTACCGCGCATTGACTGGAGTCCGGAACTGTCCCAGCATTCCCAAGTCATCCTCTCTGGTCTTCCCCCCACCCGCTCTGTGGCCGTGACGAAACTGTCCCCGCCCTGCCCCGAACTTATTCCCGGGATTTTCAAATTTCAAGTCTGTTTCACTTCCTGCTCTCTTCCTCGTGGAGTGTGTTTGTGCTCCAATCATCAGTAGCAATGGCGGCCCGCCGTGGAAGACGCGCACCCCTTTGGAGCACGGCAGAGGTGCTGGACCTGATCAGCATCTGGGGAGAGTCCGCCGTGCAGGCGCAGCTACGCGGCAGCAGGAGGAATTATGACACATTTGGCATAATTTCTCGGGCCATGTCAGAGAGAGGGCATGATAGAGACACAGTGCAGTGCAGATCAAAGGTGAAGGAGCTCAGAATTACCTATCACCGAGCGAAGGAGGGAAACCGCCGTTCTGGATCAGCGCCTGCAACATGCAGGTACTATAAGGAGATAGAAGCCATCCTCAGCGGGGACCCCACAACCACTGCCAAAAGTCCCGTGGACACTTCAGCCCCTCCTCGTCCGGTGATTGCCAGAGCCGAGCAGGATGAGGACGTTGTTGAGGAGGAGGAGGAGGAGGAGATGGAGGATGACACGGAGGAAAGCGCAACCGCGTGTAGCCAGGAGCTCTTCAGCAGCCCCGCTGAGACGTCCACCCAAGGCTTGAACTGCAGCTTGTTCTCTGAGGCGGCAGAGGGGGGTTCAGGTAAGTTTCTCCTTCATTCAGCTCTGCTCCTGCTAAAATATCATTGTCTGGGGTGGGGGTGCTTGCGGGTCCCCGCTGTGCATGCTATTTACTCTGCATTCATTAGCAGGGCATCAATACAAGCAGTGATTGTAAAATAATCATCTGCATTTAGGTCAGAAAAGGTTTCCTCGATGTACCTCCAGAGCCTAATACTCAGGTTAGATGGGAGAGCGTTTGTGTCTGCGCTCCCAAAGACGGACACTCTGCCTCTCCAGCTGCAAAGCACAGCCCTGGGAACCATGGCAGCACACAGTGCAGCAGCATACGGTCCCGGCCTGCTACCGGCGGCATGTAGGAGATGTATTCTAGATGGAAGGGGCACTCTGAGGAGAGGGATATTGGGTTCCATCTGTGTGCCCTCTTCCGATTCTTAGCCCCCGGTAAGCCGTCTATTAGAATGTACCTTGTCTGCTTCAGCGCAGCGTAGTGTGTTGACCGCCCTGTACCTTCCAGTGGAATGTGCTACTGGAAGGTTACATTGGCTATCTATGCTATGTGTTAACAATGTCTATATTGTTATTTTTGTATTAGAATTGAGCTTCACAAGGCCGGTGTCTACCCCAGCTGACCGAATGAGAAACATTAGGCGGCGTTCTCGAAGAAACAGGGAGGATATGTTTAACGAGCTGCTGAAAGCAACACAAGAATCCGCAAGGGAGAATAGAGCCTGGAGAGAGGAATCCCAGCAGAGGAGGCAGAAACACAGGGACGAACTGATAAGCGTCATGAAGGAGCAAACAGAACTGCTAAAGAACATGATAGCTTTGCAGTCCCAGGCGATAAATGTCCGGGCTCCACTCCAGACAGTTCAGCCGTGTATGCCTCCCACACACCGCAGTCCCTCAAAGCATTTCTTTGAAGGCCACCCTCCACCCCGGTACAGGACAACATCCAGCCCCCCCCCCCAAGCTACTTTTACGAGACCCGGAGCTACACCAACCTGTAACCCCACCCCCATCTTTCAGGTTTCAATAAAAACAGTAACAAATACTTTGAAGAATGCATTTATTTATACACATTATTGAAATGATCCTAAGGTGCACCTCATGCGTCATGGAACTTAACTAGGGAAGGGCATCATTGAAATGCTCCCTGAGTGCCTCCCTTATGCGAGCAGCTTCTCCTTGTGCCACCCTAATACTCCTAGTGGCTGGCTGCTCGAATGCTTCCTCGAGGCGCTGTGCCTCCGTAGCCCACGTAGGGGAAAACTTTTCTCCCCTACTTTCACAAATGTTATGGAGGACACAACATGACGCAATCACAGCAGGGATCTGGTCCTCCGCCAAGTCCAGCCTCCCATACAAACAGCGCCAGCGCCCTTTTAAACGGCCGAAGGCACACTCCACAGTCATTCTGCAGCGGCTCAATCGGTAATTGAACCGCTCCTTGCTGCGATCAAGGTTCCCAGTGTAGGGTTTCATGAGCCATGGCATCAGTGGGTATGCTGGGTCTCCGAGGATGACTATGGGCATCTCCACCTCCCCCACTGTTATTTTTTGATCAGGGAAAAAGGTGCCCCCTTGCAGCTTCCGGTACAGACCAGTGTTCCTCAAAATGCGGGCATCATGCACCTTTCCCGACCACCCAGCATTGATGTCCGTGAAACGACCCTTGTGATCCACGAGTGCTTGCAGCACCATGGAGAAGTAGCCCTTCCTGTTTATGTACTCCGTCGCGAGATGGTCTGGAGCCAAAATAGGGATGTGTGTGCCGTCTATGGCTCCCCCGCAATTAGGGAATCCCATGGCAGCAAAGCCGTCCACAATCTCTCGAACATTGCCCAATGTCACTGTCCTCCGTAGCAGGATGCGATTGATGGCTTGGCACACTTGTGAGAGGGCTAATCCGACGGTGGTCCTCCCGACTCCAAACTGGTTTGCAACGGACCGATAGCAGTCGGGAGTCGCCATCTTCCATACAGCAATCGCAACACGCTTCTCCACAGTTACGGCTGACCTCATGTTGGTGTCTTTCCGTCGCAGGGCAGGGGCCAACTCTGAGCACAGTTCCAGAAAGGTTGCTTTCCGCATTCGAAAGTTCTGTACCCACTGCTCGTCATCGCACAGCTGCATAACAATGCGATCCCACCACTCGGTGCTCGTCTCTCGCGACCAGAAACGGCGTTGCACCGTGTGCAGATGATCGGTGAAGGAGCTGAGCAACGCGGTGCTGTTGCTCTGCATGGCATCAATCAGCCCCTGCTCCTCGGTGTCCTCATCTGACTCGGAGCTCATTGCGTACTGAGCAACAAGCCGAGATGTATTCAGAATGTTGAAGGCGACAATGGAGATCATAGCAGGATCCATGCTGTCGCTGTTGCGATTGATTGCAAGTGGTGCGTTGCGTCACTGCAATGTTGAAAATAGGCGCGAGTTGCTATTGGCAACGAGGAAGACGCTAGGGGAACACAAAGCACCATGGGAAACTGACACTTTACCCATGGCGCTTTGCGTTCCTTTCCTTCATCCCATGATTCATAGCGCCAACTTAGGGGAAAATGGAACGATGGGATAGGTGCCCAGAAGTCATTGCGCTCAACCGCGATAATGCGTGTAATTTTGTTGCGTTGCAGGGAGCAACGTGTGTACGCGTTGTCCCGCAATAAAGGTCACGTGAGTTTTGTAGCGCGATTGCCTTGTTGCGCTTTAATCTGATCGTGTGTACATAGCCTTAGATGGGAGGGTGTGAACAACCATTGTCTCCTTAATGTTAAGGAATCTGCCAGGTGATCTGGTCCCAGGGAGTAAACTGATGAGCCATTAAGGATACAATGGTTGTATTCTTTATGTCCTCAATGGCTCATCAGGATACTCCCTGGGACCACATCACCTGGCAGATTCCTTAACATTAAGGAGACAATGGTTGTTCACACCCTCCCATCTAAGACATTTGTCCAGAATGACACAAGTTAAAGTATGGATATAACATCAAATTCTTAACTTCTTATTCAAATAGAATTCCTAGACATAAACTATACAATCATTCCCAGCAAATTACTACCTTTCTATTGATACCAAACATGACATAGTTCCTATGGATTATAGCATTTATGAGATATCAATAGAAAATAATATCATAAATGCTTCTCTAAATCCAGACAGCATCACACACAGGGCTCTGCCCTGCCAGGGTCCCTGTCCCCCTTTGCCCCATTGTACACAGGGGGGTGCCCCCCCGCCACCGTGGACCTGCCCAAGGTCTCCCTAGCCCCACAAAATCGACCTAGAGCATCCAGTGTGGATGCTCTAGGTCGACTTTGTAAGTTCCCCTTTAAGTCGACTTTAATTTTAAGTGTAGACACACTAAGTCGACTTAGTTAAGTTGACTTAAAGTCGACTTAAAAGTGCAAGTGTAGACATAGCCAGTCTCATCTTTTCCAGACTAAACAAACCCAGCTCTTTCAATCTTCCCTCATAAATTAAGTGCTCCAGACCTCTAATCATTCGTATCATTCTTCTCTGGACTTTCTCCAATTTCTCCACATTTGTCCTGAAATGAGGCACCCAGAACTGGACACAATACTCCATCTGAGGCCTAAACAGGGCAGAATAAAGTGGAATAATTACTTCTCGTGTCTTACTTTCAGTACTCCTGTTAATCCATGGTAGAATGGTGCTTGCTTTTTTTTGCAACAGTGTTACATTGTTGACTCATATTTAACTTGTGGTCCTATGACTCAGATCCCTTTCCAGAGTAGTCCTTCCTAAGCAATCATTGCCCATTTTGTTCCTGTGTAACTGATTGTTCTTTCCTAAGGGTTCTTTCATAACTAACGGCTGCCATCTTTCGGCCAGTGTACAGCAGATGCCCCTTTTCTGATTGTCTGCTACCACCTGGAATCTCATTTATTAGGAGCTAAGTTCTAGAAGGGTAGCCGTGTTAGTCTATTGCAGAAAAACAGAGTCCTGTGGCAATTTTAAAGGCTAACAGATTTATTTATTGCATGAGCTTTCATGGGAGAAAATCACGATAGCTCATGCAATAAATAAATCTGTTAGACTTTAAAAGTGCCACAGGACTCTGTTTGTTTATTTGGAGCTGTGACAGTCTTAAAATACTTTCCCGAAAGCTTTCATGTCCCTTCTTTATTGTTTTGTTACATTTCACTTCTCTGCATTTTTTGGGTAAGTGAAGTTAATGTCCTATGAACAATTTTTTTTCATAATAAATTAGCTGTTTAATAATAAATGAAAAAAAGCAACATAAAGTCAGAGCGGGTAACACTGTTGGTGAATATGTTGGTAATCACATGTTGGATAGTACATATATACACCACTGTCCTCTACTGGCTGGAATCAGAATTTACCTGTGTGTCGCAGGCCGTGTTCTGCTGTTAGCTAATGGGGAATATCCATCAGGTTTTAGGGATGGGGGTTTCTGTAGTAGGTGGAATCTGAGCTCTATTCCTGCTGATAGTGAGACATTCTGGGTGACCCCAGATTTGTTCTAGTGACCACTGAATGCCTGACTAAATAAGCTGCTACCTTCCAAACAAACTGCAGGTGACTGAGTGAATGGCCAGAACTTATCCTTGTGGTCTGGAGGGCCAGTTTGTCTGTGGAAAGGTTGCCATGACCTGAGAGACTCCCTTTCAGCCAGTTTTCAGTCTGCACCACTGTGCCTGTCCATGCTAATAAGATGTAGCTTTGTAAGTTTAGCTTTAAGGAGAGGTTGTATCCAATGCTTTATGAAACCCCAAAGATATTCTACTGCATTCTCACCATCCATTTCTCTTGCGTCTGGTTAAAAATGCTGATCAGGTTTTTTTGGCACGATTTGTTCTTTGCAGTCCCCTGGTGCTGCTTGTCATTCATGGGTCTGTCATCCTCTAGAAACCTGGAGCTCATCTGAAGTCAGTGAAATAGTTCCTATTGCCCTCATTGCACCTTGGGTCTCATCCTCAAGCAGTGGTTCTCAACCTTTTGCGGGACGCCACACGTTTGGCGGCATGCAGCACCCTACAGGACACACAAGCCCACTCCCACCTGCCCATAGGCTGAATCTAGCCCCACCATGGCTCTCTGCGACACATTTACTGCTGTGTAGAAACACAGTAATGTGTCCCAATGCCATGGTTGAGAACCTCTGCCCTAGAGGATGGTTGAATTATTTTCTTTCAGTGGTTGAGATGGTATTCCTGATTTAAGAGACATGAAGGAAATTAAATTCCTTATGTTTTTCCCATGAATAAGATATTTAAACCAGCCTGATATTTTTCCCTTGTACAGAATGGCACTGCACAGAGCAGAATTCAAGGAAATACCATCTATGCGGAGGTCAACAGCAGCCTGCAAGTAAGTGCCCAGTCAGTAGTCCTTCCAACACAGGTTCACTCTGCTGCTTTCCAACCTTAAGTTTTGCTCACATCAAGCTACTCTGTGTGCCGATCTATAGATGAAAAGAGTTATTTCCCAGACCTATGAACAGATGCTCTGTTGGTATAACTGACATTGCTTCACTGATGTGGGCGAATGGTTCTTGAAGAATCATAAAACCATCGGGATGAAAGGGCCATCTAGGTCATCAAGTCCAGCCCCTTGTGCTGAGAAAGGACCAAATAAACCCAGACCAGTGGTTTTCAAGCTATTTTGCCTCAGGACCCAGTTGAAAAAAAATCATTTATACCCATAAGCCAACAATTACATCTTTCAGCAATGCATTCCAGTCTTTTGGCAACAGCAGCAGGGGACATTGAGACCCAGTGCCTGAGGGTCTGCGACCCAGTACTGGGTCCTGACCCTAAGTTTGAGAATCACGACCTAGACCATTCCTGCCAGGGGTTTGTCCAACTTGTTCTTAAACCTCCAGTAATGGGAATTCCATAACTTCCCTTGGAAGCCTATTCTAGAGCTTAACTCCCCTTAAACTTAAGAAAGCTTTTCCTAATATCAAACCTGCTGCCTGGTTTGTTGAGTAGTGAAGTTACTGATTATATTGACTATTAAGAATTTCCAGTTGGCCACTGATTAAATGTCTGAGCTTTGACAGGTTCTAGCCCCAGTACTGGCCACAATAGAATCAAGTTCAGTGTCTGATTAGGAACCCCGAGGTGCACAATGACCACACTCACATTGGCTGTGTCTACACTTGAAAAGTTAAGTCGACTTTATACAGTCGACTTTAAGTGGACTTAAAGTCGATCTTGTAAAGTCGACTTAACAAAAGTCGACAACTTTTCAAGTGTAGACATAGCCCCTTTTCGACCTTATTGACTTAACACTTTAAGTCGACTTAATATGGTCAATTTAGACGCTAATCCCTGTCCACACTGGCTTAAGATGACCTAATAAGGTCAATTTAAACAGTAAGTCAATGTAAATCGAGGTGTTAAGAAGTCGACTTAGGGAAAGCCCAGTGAGAGCTCCTATCCTAATATCTCTAGAGTTGGTGTCCGTTCATTTCCATAGGGTTCCCTTATCTCATTTTACACATACAATCCCCTATACAAAGTATTTTCAGCTCCCCAGTGGCTGCTGAGTGACTCACTTATGCTCAGGCCCCTGCCCACCGTATGCCTCCCTACCCTGCCCCTGAGATGACTGGCTTGCTCCTGCAAGTCTCGGACCTGCAGGGACAGACAAACCAGTGTGGAGATGGGGCAGGAAAGCTGCGGGACGCAGCCTCTGGCCCCTCCCTCCAGCACTGGCTGGGCCCCAGGCCCTCCCCAGTACAGCCAGGCCAGACCGCCCTGCCCTAGGCTGGGTGTCACCATGTGGGATAGGGATGTACAAGAGTGGGCAGCCCTAGGCCCATAGGGGACTTCATCCAGCCCTGGCTCTACTCAGTTATCCAAGTCATTAAGAAAAATATTGATTAGCACCACGCCCAGGATTGGGCCCCCAGTGGAACCACTCCTAGATATGTCCTCCCATTTTGACAACAAACCTCGGATTATCTTGACAATGGCTTTTCAATTCATAATGTGTTTGCTCTATTCAAGTTTGTTCTAATCTAAGCCTAATTCTTTTCCTGACCAGCCCTGGATAAAGTGCTGTGCTCTAGTGGTTTGTGAAGCTAATTGGGATACCTCGTCTTGAATCCCAGCCCTTCAGCTGAGTAATTGGCTAAGTAAAGCGTGCTGAGATCTACCAATCAGAAATAGAAATGATCATTGTCAGGTCCTCAATAGGTGTCAATTTGCATAGCTCCACTGAAGTCAGTAGAACAATGCTGACCTTGGGCCCTTTGTTCCTAATTTGCTCTTTACTAATATCGATTGTCTTGACTTTCCCATGTCAGCCCAAAGCCCGAGCTCCCCAGGTGGCAGATGTCACAGTGTATGCTGCTGTCCAGAGGGTAAGTCTGTCTTGCTATGGTCATAGCCATATCTGGGAGAACCACAGGCAGTGGCTATATTGGGTTCTCCAAGGCTTTTCATCCTACGGGGCTGGGCCCACTAGTGTCTGAAGTGAACTTTCAAGGGGCTTGGCCAGATTTCCCATCAGTTTTAATGGGAGCTGGCAGCCCTGTTGGCTCCAGGATATAAGAAAGTTGAGGTAGGTGAGGTAATATTTTGTATTGGACCAACTTTGGGTGGTGGACGAGACAGGCTTTTGAGCTACATCAGGTGTCAGCATCCCAAAAGATGAGAAGAGTCAATTTTTAAAAATTCCTTAAGTGACCAAGGGTTTTGTGAGCTGCAATGGGTGTAGCCTCTTGGTGGGGGGTGGGGAGAGAGAAGAGACTGGAATCAGGAGTGGGCCCCTGCAGGGTTCCCCCAGTGATGGGTGAGAGAGGGAGCCTGGAGCCTGGTGGGGGCTGCTTGCAGGGTCTCCCAGTGGCAGAGTGGGCCTGGAGCCAGGATCCCAGAGCTGCAAGGGGGAAGCCGAAGAACCACATGTGGCTTCAGAGTCACAGATTGCAGACCCCTGAGCTACACAGAGCTCTTCAGGAGCAGGTCTGAGATCAGAGTGTCTGAGCTAAACACAAGTTGGGCAGGATTGTTCAGCACAAACAGTTATGTGTGTTGGAAGCCCCTGAAATGGAGGGGCCAATAAGAGAGAGCTTGTTATGCAAAAGGGATTAGAGGTAGTCATTAAAGATTAGCTGGCAGGGGTGTGTTAAACATGGTTGACCTGGAGTGGAGCATTGCATGACATTTGCACCTTCAGGCTATGGTTTCCAAAGCTTCCTAAGGGAGTTAGCAGGGGCGGTCTTGGGGATTCCGGGTCCCTGGGCAAAAGTCAAGAATGGGGGCTCCACACTGTGTATGGGGCCCTATCTTTGACTCTCTCCCTTCCGTTGGACTCGCCAGGGCGCCCACCAGCCCTTTGGGTCCACCACCGGTGCCTCCCCGCTGCCTGCCTCGCCAGACCCCTGCAGGGAGATTTAAAAGAGCTGCAGTGTGGGGCCCCTTTCCTTCCCCCCACAGGGTCCTGGGGAAATGCCCAGCCTGCACCTCCTCCCCATGCTAAGACCACCTACAGGAGTTAGACCCCAGAGTGAGATTTTTTTCCAAAGTATTAAGGAACCTAAAAAAGCAGATAGGTGCTTAAGATTTTTTCAAAAATGCCACCTGCATTTTTAGGTTCCTAAATAATTTTGAAAATCTGGCTTCAACTTCCATTGACTTAGGCCCCTTTGAAGATCCCAGTTCTGAAGGTTAGAGGGTAACATAATGATTTAGGTGGTCCCTGTCGGGACTTGTGCTCCTGACACTAAAGGAGAAGAACTGACCTTACTGAAGTCAATGTGGCCAGGATTTCACCCTTATCTAACATTTAAGGCTTCACTAATTCCCACCCCTAGTCAATGGGAGTCCTGCTCCTAGGTCCCGTACATGCTTTTGAAAATCCCCGAGCCTAAAACCCTAGCCCAGTGGTTTTCAAACTTTTTTCCTTGGGACCCAATTTAAAAAAATAATTTATGCCCGCAACCCAACAATTACATCTTTGAGCAATTCATTCCAGTCTTTCAGCGGCAGCCGCAGGGGACGTCACAACCCAGTACCTGAGGGTCTGCGACCTAGTACTGGGTCCCAACCCGTAGTTTGAAAACCACTGCCCTAACGGACCCTGGGCAGGGTTTGATCTTGTAGGGCAGAGCATTTTGTCCACATGTGTTCTCCGGAGGGCCCCAGATCATCAGTTACCCAGCTACTGATAACACGACACCATAGCCAGTCCCACTGGTAGAGGGAGAGTGACACAGGAGCTGGGGCTAAGATGAGAATGCCTTGAAGGGGTTACAGGGAAACACTCAGCACTTGACAGGATCTGGCCAGTCACTTGGCTGGCTTTGCTTTATCATTCTGGGCACTGCAGCCCCCTCCAACGGGGCATGACCTGTGATATTTAGGATCCTGTCCCTTAGGAACATTACCCTTTTTGGTACAATAAGGCTCAAGGGCTATGTCTACACTGGCAAGTTAGGTCGACTTAAGGAGGCTTAAGTCAACCTAACTTAGTCCCTGTCCACACTAGACTTTCATTAGGTCGACTAAAAAAAATCCTTAAGTCGACCTAATGAAAGCTTAGGTCAACTTAGTAAAGCCTGCTGGTTAGGTCAAACTAAGCCTCCTTAGATCGACTTAACCCTTCCGTAGGTCGACCTAAACCCAGTGTGGACGCATAAGTTCACTTTTTTAGGTCGACCTCAGGGAAGTTAGGTCGAAATAATAGGCCCTGGTTAAAGGAAAGCACTTTGTTAAGTCGACCTAATAAGGTTGACTTTAGGTCGACTTAAAGTCGACCTTATTAAGTCGACTTAACAAAGTTGACCTAACTTTTTGTAGTGTTGACATAGCCAAAGCCCTTTGCAGCCCTCTTTCCCCCATGGCATGATGGCTTGCTTTGGCAGTGCTGAATGCCAGGGCAGACTTCTTGCCGAGTAACAAGCGCTTGCAAATGTCCTTGCTGGAGTGTGGCAGAGCTGCTGGGGTTTATTGTCCTTGTGGATTTTATAACCAGCTGTCTTGCTCTGCTTCACAGCCTCCTTCCATCAAGAAGCAGAAAATCGACCCAGCCTTGCTTTCAACCATCTACATGGAGGTAACGGGTGGGATGCTCTGATCCTGCCACGTGGAACCTCGGTGGTGCTAGAGGCACATTGATCCCCACCAGCAGCTGAATGCCTCCTCTGCTGTGTCCCATCAGAGCTTAGGGCAAAATGCCAGATTCGTCCCATGACGCCACACCCTGCAGTGGGGCAGGGAGCCAGTGGTTACTACTTCTCTAGCTTTTCAAAGGGGAGAAAAAGGTGATAAAACTGAGGGCCAAAGTCCCTGTTGACGTAAACCAGCTGTTAATCCATTACATCAGTTGTCACTCTGGTTTGGATAGGCACGGATCTGGAGCTGGGGTAAAATGAGCCCCCCATCGGAGTCAAGGAGGAATAGATTGTCACCAGAGGTGACTAGACGCATTCCATGCGGGCTTACAGCAGCAGAAGATCCAGCCTCAATGGTTTATTTCTCCTGTCTGGGGCCTGATTTCTCCAGTCCCTGCGCAGACAGCGAATCCTTTCCAGCTACAGCTGTTTCAGACAGCTTTGTGAGGTGGCCATGCTCTCCCATAGCTGGTGATGGAGCCATCTCACCCTACTCCCTCGAAGGAATCCCCCTGGTGCAGGGGGAGGAGGGTAGCAGTTGTTGCTGTTCCCTACAGCGTCTTCCCTAGTGCTCTGTCCTTTCTGCCAAGCAAGCCCACTCATGTGGGGTAATGCTCACAGCAAGCCATCTTATTTTGGCTTCAAAGATGTCACCAAGCAGCCCTGGAGTGATAAAGCAAAGGATATTCAAACAGATTCCTCAGACCTGCTCCTCCTGCTCACCTCTAGACACCAATGACGATTGATTTATTAAAGTTCAGAGCCAGGACCCCAGCTACTTACATCAGCGTAGTTTCCTCGTCATAGACCTTGGGGGCGCCGCTCCCACCCAAATGCCACGCTTATCATTCACTCCATCAAGGCTTGATTTGGACATGACATGGCTAATTTCCTTTAAGAAAATTCTTACCCAGCCTCATGGACCTGTCTTTTTTCCCACCCTTCCCCTCCACACCCTTCCCAGGATTGTAAATCTCAGTAGTGGGCTTTATGAGGTTTGGGTTTAATGTGAATTCCTGTTTATTGAAGAACATTCAAGGTGGCTGGTTTTCTTGTAGGTTCAAGAAGTCCCTTCCAGACCCAGGCGTCCTCAAAAGCAGCGCTCATCTTCACCTAATCTTGGCCATCTGTACTCCTAGCATCAGCATTCCTGGCAATGTGATACATACCACCTTCCTCTTTAAATGCCTTTCCTTGGGAGCGAGCTCCTTGTTGGACAGACCTGCACCTGTGCACAGCTTTGATATGAGTGAGCTCCTTAGATGTGCAAGTCTGCACAAGACTTGGAGTTCTTGCCCCTTACCGTCAGAGTGGAAACAGCACAATGACAATCTCTACATTCATATCTTGCAATCCCAGGCCAAACCTGGAAGGCTTATTGAAAACAAGTACACAGAGGGAGAACTAACGTTCTCCCTGAGATAAAATTTGATGTGGAAAGATGGCTGTTTAGCGGTATTCTTGGTTTTGTTTCAACACTTCCTTGTGGTTTGCATGCAGGAGTGCGTATCAATTTAGCTGCACAAGCAATGGATGTTGTGGTTTAATTGGATTATTTATGGCTTGAAGTGTAATTCAGCAGGACAGATGTAGAGTGTAATTCACTGTAATGCTAGCATAAATCAGGAGCAACTCCACTGAAGTCCGCTAGGCCAGAGACTGTGTAAAACAAACAAACTCCAAGTTATAGCTGTGTAGAACCAGGGTCAGTGAGAGGAGGCTTTGTCCCTACTCTCTGGGAAGTGTCTGAGGGGCAGGGAATGGCGCTGGAACTTGGGGTTAAAACTTTTAGTTAAAACGGAAGAGCTCAGGTCTCATATCACCTCAGGTAAGGAAAAAAATGACTTTCCAAAACAGAAGACGAATACAAGGGGGTGCACCAATTTAGGCACAAATCACATATCTTTTAATTTTTTTTTTTTTACAAAAAAAATTTGTTTCTGTATGGCTTTTGAAGGCTGCTTGGGGCGGGGGATTGGTGGCTGTCAATGTCATAGATCATGTATTACAGGCAGACATCAGAGACAGAAACAGGAGCTGGTGGGCTGTGCTTTGCATTTGCAACCCTCTCCCACATAATTGTTTGGCAAAGCTGAGACTGGCATCTTGTTTGTGTTTTTTAAATCTCCTGGTAGTGGATGGAAATTCCTTCCAGACTTCAGCTGGTGAGGACTTCCCATTCTGAAGTGTAAATATGGATAGCCCCTTCATTTTTTTTTTTTTTTTAAATAATGCTAGTGGCTGTGGGGAGGAGATTATTTATCTGAATGCCTAGGTCTGGATATTCCACTCCATTTGCACCCTGTGAGGCATGAACTGGGATCATTAACAGGAAGCTGTATTGAGATTCCTGAGCAAGGACTTTCCATGCCCACTACAAGAAGAAGAAAGTTCAGCAGGGCTGGGGAATTGGAATGTCTTGGTGCTTTGTAGAATTTGTAGGTGTGGGTGTATAGAACTGCCAGCCCAGATCCTCAGCTGGTATAACTGGGAACTGCTCTGCTGAAGTGAATGGAGCTATATAACGCCTTAGGGCAGCTCTTTAGCTGGTGTAACGTTCCTGTGAGAATACCTCTGGCATTATAGGGCAGATGAAGTGAAAGGCCCAGGAAGAATAAATACTATTTTCTGACTTGTCAATGTGGTCAAAATTTTCTCTGTAAATAAATATCTATTGTGAGTAATATCAATTAGTGTTTTATACAGCATTTTTCATAAGATCTCAAAGCACTTTACAGATGTACCCTTTTTTTGCTGATTGCAAAATGATTCATGAGATTTAAGTGGTGGGTTATGGCAGACTTTGTCCTGGCCCTGGGCATGGGGGTGAACTTCAATCTCTAGACACATCTGCCATTAAATCACCAGAAATTCTGCACAGAAGGCTTTATCTTATGCCCCTTGGAGTAAAGAGTAAGTTTACATTGACTTCAGAGGGGGAAGGGGAAGATTACCTGTTTTTGTGGAAATGTGCGGGCTGGGATTTCTGCTCAAAATGACAGCAAGACTCCACCTCAGTCAATAGGCTGGGGTGTGGGGAACTCACCTGGGATGTGGAAAATCTAGGATGAAGTCCCCATTCCAAATTAAAGCAGAGCAGGGCCTTGAGCCTTTATCTTCAGCTTAGCAGGTGCATGTCTTAACCACCGTGTCACAGGATGCACATCCATACACCCTGGGTTATGATCTATGTAATTTTTCTGTTCAGTTTTGCAATGTAATTGTGTGAGTTGATGCCAAATATGCCGTACCAGGTTCATTTGTGAATGCTCATAACATATTCTACAGAATTACCATGGTGCCATGTTTCCTACAGCAACATGTGTGTACGGATGGGAAGCATGTTACAAGGTTCAGACTCTGAAGACTATCTCTAGCACGGAGGCTGGAGAATTACATGACAAAGGGAATGCAGATGCCCTCCCTGACTCAGGTAGAAGTAAAGGGGATCACACAGCAACATAGAGGGGGAGGGACTCTCAGGAGTTTAAAAAACAAAGACCAAGACATTTGTGGGGAGAATAGGCAGAGAATGGCTCTAGAACACCAAACAGCTGAACATCTTGTGCAAAGTCTTGGACTATGAGGTCAGTTTAGGTAGAGATATTAGACTAGTACACAGTTTATACCTTTTATTTGATAGTGGTCATTCCTGACTCATTTATATTATGATTCTGCCTTGATTGGCCATGTTCTCACTTGAAATCTTCTAGTGAATCTGCCCATGTAATAGGGGCTGGCCGGAAAACAAGAATCCCACTTTGCAAAAATTTGTATGTAGGTTAGCCCGCTGTGTGAGAGGCTGCTCCCCAGATCTGGTCGGATGTGCGCCTGTAACCCCCAAACTCCATTCCTGAACCCTAATTCACACCACCCTGCTAGGTGACAACTCACTCCTGAGTCAGTCCACACTAGCCACCAGCGTGTAATTGGTCCCAAGCAGTGGGTGTAAATTCACTAGCCACACAGGCGTCAGTCTCCAAGCGAGCCCCCCAGCCCCAGATACCACATTGGGAGCCACTGTCTTACAGGGATTGGGAACCACCCCCAATCACCCTACTCTCAAGTCCAACCACTTAACAAAGAAGTGGATTGTGCCCAGCCTTCCACATCCACACCCTCTAAAGACCACACAACTTTAGATAAAAGAAATACTAGTCTGGTACTTGTTTTCCAGCCAGCCCCTATTACATAGTCTCACCACAAGCCAGTGCTAACTCACGTTTCTGTGGTTGGCTGGTGTGATTAGGGACAAACTTACACACATTATTCCAAGGTCCCCAAAACGTAGGGGCTAGTGTTGGGTCATTTATCTGTGCCAAAGTTCATAGGCCACAAGCCTTATTCTAACTGCTGAAGCTGGTGTCTAACAGGATGAAGGCCTTGTTAAGCCAGAAAGATTCTTTCCCCAAGAATCAGGCAGCACAGATAATACTGAAGAGGTTTATTCATGATACCGGGAAGACTGACAGGACAGCTTCAAATTGGTGATGTTACAGTGGTCAAATATATATGCTTCTCTGTCAGTTACATAATCCACTTGGAATTCTTTACCTGTTTACTTACAAGTACAGACTTGTTCCACCCAGAGAGGACAGAGGTGATAATGACCGATGCAGAGACACTTTACTTACATTAAAGGCCCTATGGCTACATTTAGGGTGGGGTGGAAGGATGGGATGGAGAGGAGGGTCCTTACAGCTAGTCAGAAATGTATTGTTCCCATCTAAACCAGAATTTCTCAATAGGCAGCTGGCCACTGCCTTACTGATTGTTCAAAGCATCCTTGTCCTTGGGTGGGTCTGGTATGATTGTTAACCTGAGTTTACTGACAGGAAAAGTATCCAAGCTGTAACAGACAAGACCTGACAGAGAAAAGTCTACAGAAACAGAAAAAAGACATTAAAGCCGAACAGCCTCTAGGTTCCTTGTTTTACTGCTAAATAAAATAAAGGCTAAAGCTAGCTGTAGGACTAAAACTGAACATGGACTACAGACAAAAATGGAAGTCATGTTTCATCCAAGCATTGAGGCGGATTTGCTTCCTTCCGATGGGGGTTTCAGCTTGAAATCTCCGCTCTGCGTTGCTAACAAGTTGAAATAGTCCAAGAGCAATTACTCCAACACCATGGACTCCGTTGTCCATTAGCACTTTCAGCTCCAGCTGAAGATGTCACATCATCATCACTTATGTTAATAGGCTGCTTTGCATGTGGGAGAACATAAATGGTGCTTGCATTAATGCTGATGTGCTGGTTTGCTATATAGCAGAAAAGTTGCTTTCGAATCTTTGCCCATTTCCATCATCAAAATATAATAAGCCATATAGTAGGTGTTTACTCTGCAGTCAGCTTCTTCACAAGCTCTTGCTTTCTCTTGACCTATGGATTTTTGATGACTGGTATAGATCTGATGGAATGTGCAACGTGAAGACAACAATATTGCCTGGGTAATGGTTTGTTCATAATAGCATCTCTTCAGTGTTAACATCAGCTCTTCCCAGGAATGTATGTGAATCATTGGGGCTGAAATGAAAGTGGGTCAGTTCTCAACAGGCATCACAGATTTCCCTTTATTTAATTCACTAGCAGTTCAGCTGCTTCAGCTAGGTTCCAACTTTTGGAGACCACTGGTTTCCAATATTTTAGCATTCATTTGTCACTGTCTCCCTTTGAACATAGCAGCTTACAATGCACTGCTGTGTCTTACTCAGCACATTGATTCATGGCATGAATTTCCACTGCCATTCTGCTGGAATCAGTGATTTAAAAATAAGTGGTTACAACTTCATGTGTAACTGCATCCATCCTGGGATATGAGAGGCTGCGTCTACATTTGTAAATTAAGTCAATTTAAGCTTGCTTAGGTTGACTTAATTTACCCTGCGTCTACACTACACTTTTCTTAAGTCGACTTAAGCAGCTTGCTTAAGTCGATTTAAGGAAAATAAAGTCGACAATGAAAATTAAGTCAACTTTATTAAACCTAGATTTAATTCGACTTAAGGCTTAATTCAACTTTTTAAAGTCGAATTAAGCCAGTATAGACGTGGAGTAGCTCTAAATCGACTTGGCTACCCCAGGACTACACCAATGCCCTCCCTGCTGGGGGGGGCCAAGGGGGAGTCTGGCATGCCCCCCAAAGGGCAGGGCAGAGCCCTGTGTGACGCTGTCTGGATTTAGGGAACCATTTATGATATCATTTCCTATTAATATCTCATAAATGCTATAAGCCATAGGAACTATGTCATGTTTGGTATCAATAAAAAAGTAGTAATTTGCTGGGAATGATTATATAGTTTGTGTATAGGAATTGTATTTGTATTAGAAATTAGGAATGTGGTTGTTCTAGCTATACTTTAACTTGTGTTATTCTGGGGAAACACCCCAGACAGGAGGCTGTCTACAACCATTGTGTCCTTAATGGCTCATCAGGTTTCTCCCTGGGTCCATTGTACCTGGGAGCTTCCTTAACATTAAGGACACAATGGTTGTAGAGGCTCCCAGGTACAATGGACCCAGGGAGGGGGTTGCGTACCCCTGCAATGTTCAGTCATCACTCAGCTGAATATACAATGTGCTGATAAAGGGGCAGATCTTACCCAATGCGAATCAGCACATCTCCACTGATTCCAGGGCAGCTCTGTTGGCTAACACCCCTTGAGGATGTGAGCCATGTTTATATCTATAGGAGTGATGCAATGTGCCATGCCCCCAGACTAGTTATTTATAGGCAGTGCCTAATATATAATGAAAGAAGTATGAGGGCTCAAGCAATTCTTTTATTTCCCTACCTGACTCAGGAAGCCCAGAGGTGCTGGGATTATGAACTGCCAGTCCCTGAGGTGCCAGGGTTCACCCTTAACAAGCGCCGGCACAAATTAAGTACTGTCTACAGCAGCGCTATAGGATAAAAGTTTGATCCTGGGGTGAGTCTGTCTGGATTACGGGGACCATTTATGATTTATTTCATATCAATATTTCAAAATTATAATCATCCATATGAGCATGGCCATCCTTAGAGATAGGTGAGGCTCAGGGCAAATTGCCCTGTGCAGGCCCCCATGGCTGAATTGCAGCAGGCGGTGCCCCCCTGCCACTAAAATGCTGCTGAAGGTGGTGCGGGACCGGTGGAGGGGGGAACAGGGCCTGCATATGAGACATGCCATGGTGGGTACTGATAGAAAGGTTATAATTTACTAAGATTGAATATGTTGTGTAGGTGTCATATCTGTATTAGAAGTTACGAATATGTTTGATATATCTGTATGCCAATTTATGATGTGTTTCTGGGAGACACCTCACACAGGATGGCTGCAGCATTTGTCTGCTTTATGATCCATTAAGGATCTCAGGTACAATGGGCCCAGGGACAGACTTGATGAGTCACCAGGATTTGCTCATGTGACTCTGGACTCCATTTTATTTCTGTAGAATTCCACAAGCAGCATGGAAAGGCCAGATGCCATAAAAAGGCAGCAGCACCACCTCCATTTTCTCTTTTCATCTATACAGCCTTCAGTCATCACATGCCTTCGGATCTACAACTGAAGCTGTGAAACAAAGGATTAAGACACATCCAGTTATTGGATGTATACCAAAGCAGCTACACAAACCTGCAAACTCCAAAATTCTATGGGAAACTGGATGTATATGGACTTTTAATAACTTGTGTTTATCTGATTGCTCTATCCCTTTAACAGTTCTCTCATAGTTTGTTTCTTTCCTTATATAATAAACCTTTAGTTTTAGCTTATGTGGGAGAAAATCCCACTTCATCAAATGCTTTCTTCAAAGTGTTTGATGAAGTGGGATTTTTCTCCCACGAAAGCTTATGCAACAAATAAATTTGTTGGTCTTTAGGTTATGTCTACACTGGCAAGTTAGTTCGAATTAAGGAAGCTTAATTAGAACTAACTAAAGCCATGGCTACACTAGATTTTCATTAGTTCGAATTAAGGGCTTCCTTAATTCGAACTAATAAATTCGAATATGCTAGTTAGTTCGAATTAACCAATGTGGCCATGTTAGTTCGAACTAATTGCTTAGTTCGAACTAACTGGCCCATTGAACTCAATGCAATGCGTTAATTTGAACTAAGCAAGTGCCATTCATGGCACTTGCTTAGTTCGAACTAAATTTTGCTAGTTCAAATAAAGTTAATTTGAGCTAACTAAAGTTAGTTCGAATTAGTTAGTTTGAATGAACTAATTCGAACTAACTTTAGTAAGTGTAGACATAGCCTTATAAAGTGCCGTGGGACTCCTTGTTTGTTTTGCTGAACTAGACTAACAGGCTACCCCTTTTGAACCTTTAATTTTAGTTACTAAAGGACGGGCTGGCAGTGTGGTAATTTGTGTACAGGACAGGATTATCACAGGGGCTTTTGGGGCTTAAGTCCTGGGCCCTGACCAAAAAGGGGGCCCCAGGATCAAGCCCCTAAAACCCCTGCAATAATCCATCCCTGCCTGGCTCAGTGCTGGGGGGGCGGGGCTCTGGAGCCAGATGCTGGGCTCTGCGCTCTGCCCTGCTCCTGGGCTGGCTGATCCGCCCTTGGGGGCAGAGCGGGGAGGGCCAACCCCTGTTCACTCCACCTGGGGCCAGCTCGGTGCTGGCTTGCTTGCATCCACAGGGAGGCAGCCCCTCCTCACTGCCGAAGCTGCATTGGAGGGCCCCGCGTTGCATGCCAGCTGGCCCCCCATTCCCCACCCTGCCACTGACTAGCCAGAGTGGGGCTGGGGCTGGGGCAGGAGTGCCCTCTGACCCCAGGGCCTGCCCCACTGACGGGGGGCGGGCCCTGCGGTCGAGAGCAGCCGGCCACCCCTGGGGTGGCTAATCTATCTCTGTTTGCATAAGAACCAAATTTATATTGATCTGGTAATGTGGCTGGCCCTTTGGGGTCAGAAGAACTCATTTGGTAAAGAGCCCGAAGTTTTAAATAACTTATCACTTTACAACACCCATTGACTGGTTGGGAACCAGAGGCTGAAATGCAGTAAAGAGGGCTGTTTATATTTTGTTGTAGCTTCTTGATAACCAGTGTGGGGAATCAGAAGCATTGTTTGTGTCTGATCAGGAAGCCTGTCTTCAGTGTCACACATCAGTACTGAGAGAATGGGCACTCCCTTTTTCAGTCTGCCCTGATCTTGGCATTTTCAGGTGTCTACCACAGGCCAGCAGGGTCACACCTAGGGCCTGAGCTTTAGCAATGTTCTTTGGTACCAAAGATGATGGCTGGGCTGTAGCCATCCTTGGCACAAAGACAGCCGGCTTTTGTGAAGGGTGGGAATGTTAAGCCAGGTGTCTGGCTGTTATTATTACAGTAGCAACTCCAGCTGCCTTCTGAGATTGCCTTCTGTCTGTTGTGCTGGATTCTGCACAATAGCCTATGCCTAAAATGCCGTATATACATGTAAGCAAGGTCTAGTGTGGGTGTTGAAAAAGGGGCATCTTATTTGCATGGGCATTGTATTTGCATGATTACAATTAAGTACTTAGCATAATTTCACGGTATATGGATAAACCCACCCAAGTGCTGAGCATGTTGGGAAATGGTTAGTATGGCTGGTTTGGGTTACAAATCCCTGTGTTTTAACTGTAGAGGGAAATGAAATGTCTTTTGATTGTATGCTGTCCTTTGATTGTATTAACTGGATTTAGCCTATTCTGATGATAAGTAAGTCACTGTAACCATAACAGACCTCAAAAGAGAAGCAGACCTTGTTTTTAGTATCATAAAGAAAGGAAAGGGTGGGGGGTTGGTTCTGTGCTTGCATGGGTGCATAGAAAGAGTTGTGCCTTTAGGCAATGTTTAATTTTTCTCCCATTGTTAAAAGATAGAGTTAATGATTCCATGTGGAGTCTCTCTTTCATTTTTTGAGCAGAAACATTGCTTCTGTATCAGCAGAAAGATTTTCCTAAAAGCTGAAATCCTTTGAGAAATTGGGAAAGCTGACTGACAGCCAAGAGGAACCAGCAGTGATTGGCACCTACGGCTGGTGGGAGCAGATGGTGGGAGTGGCCAGTGAATGGGAATGATCAGTGCATATTGACAGTGAAAACCAGTAGATGAGATTCAGTGAGGCCCAGAGGTGGCAGTGGAAGGGACTGGTTGAGGCCCTCCATCCCTTGAGAGGTAGATACTGCAACTACAATGGTCAGTACAGGAGAAAGCGAGAAGAGAGACATCAAGGACATGCCCAACATACTCTGGGGTGGGGTCGGTTCTGCTTGTTGAGTTGGGGAGTTCTGTGTTGCATTGTTTTCTCAAATCTTCTGTTTGGCTATTTCCTTCCTTTTTTTAAAAGGTTTACTTTTCTACACTCAAACTCTGTGCTTGCGAAAGGGGAAGTATTGCCTTTTAGGGTGCTCAGGATATAATTTTGATTTCCTAGTGACGAGGTAGGGGCTCGAGCCAGTTGGTGTTGTAACATTGTTAGGAAGTCCTATATACAGAACCTGGTCCTCTGCTGCTGCTATCTTTGCCTGGCAGAAGGGTTACATACAAGACGTGACTATGACAGCTCAATACAAAAGTGGTTTGGGACTTTTAGTCACATTTCCTAAGACACTTTCATGACTGCTCTGTTCCACGTGAGAGGAAAGACAGCCCCAACCGCCTCACTGTGGTTGTCTCTCATTTACACCAGGCTCCTCAGTGTAAAGGGACCTTCCTGCAGGGATATGTGTAATTTAGTCCTCATTTTACACAGCATTTTATACATTTTATATGCCTAGGAGAAGTGAGAATCTGTTCCGTGATAGTCTAGATTTTGAAAACGTCAGTTGACTAGAGAACAGCCTAGTCTTTGATTGCAATGATGTTGCGGAAGATGGCGGCTGCAACCATTTTCTATTTGGTATTACATCTACAAGGTAAGAAAAGCATTTTATGTTTCTTCTTGAAAAAGGCACTTGCTTCACATTCCTCTTCCTCAGCAGTCTGGCTGTCCTGGCACTTTTGTTTAAGGCTGTACAGTGAATCTGTTACAACGGGCAAGCACCTTTCTAATCTATGTTCTTTTGCGGAGCTCATTTCCAAAGTAATCAGCGTTTATTCTGCCTTTTTTTGATCCTGATTGTGAATTTGGGTGTGTGTGAGCGCGGTGCTGCTTGGATCCTTACTCAAACTGCCCTGCCTTGCTAGATAAGTTTTAGCATGGATGGGTGGGGCTTGGGGGGAAGGGTATCTTGGTTCGTCTCCCTTATCCTCTTGCTATAGAAGTGACTGGAGGGTGAAAACCAGAAGGAGGGAAAATGTTTATGAACTTTTCAGAAACTTCTCATTGAAATTTCTCAGACAAAGTTGACATTCTGATCAAGTATTTTGCCAACGTTTCTTTAACATGTGGAGGATGGCTGCCTTGTTCCTTTAAGCTCATCACGAGCCAGGTTTAGCAGTTTATTTTGGAGGTGGGAGGTTGTTTTTTATTTTAAATGAAAGCCCATTTTTCTATCATATGGATCAAAGCTGAGGGGCTCACATGAGTTTCTGCATCAAAGCTCCTGCGAGATAGTTAGCGATCATAAACTGTAGTTAGCTAGGGTGTTAGACCCTGCTTCTTGCACCCTAACCAGCTATTTCCTTACCCTGCCTAATCTTTGTTCACGGAAGTCAATTAGAACCATGCCCATGCATCAAAGGGCAGAAACTATCCTTGGCTCTGAAACTGGAAAGCTCTAGAAAGAACTACTCAGTACTTGAGGGAGCTGGGAAGAATGTATATGTGAGAAAAGAAGCTGCACAATCTCATATTTGCATTGGAAGTGGAAATGTTCAGAGGAAACGGGATGAGGGTGGTTAATATTCTGAAGGGAGTTTTTAAAAAAGAATCAGTGCCACCTTTTAATAACAGCCCCTAATTCAAGAACAATGGGAGGGAGGTGCATTTCAACTGGAATGAATGGCTGTATGATTCAGTGCCTCAACGCAAAAATCATAGAATCATAGGGTTGGAAGGGACCTCATGAGGTCATCTAGTTCAACCCCATGCAAGACCATTCCCACTAAATCATCCCAGCCAGGGTATTGTCTAACCGGACCTTAAATATTTCCAAAGATGGAGATTCTACCACCTGCCTAGGTAACCCATTCCAATGCTTCACCACCCTCTTAATGGGAAAGTTTTTCCTAATATCCAGCCTCGACCGCCCAGCTGCAACTTGAAACCATTGCTCCTTGTTCTGTCCTCGGTAACTATTGAGAACAGCTTAGCTCCCTCCTCTTTGGAGCACCCCTTCAAGTAGTTGAAGGTTGCTATCAAATCCCTCCTCAGTCTTCTCTTCTGCAGACTAAATAAGCCCAGTTCATTCAGTCTTGCCTCATACATCATGTGCCTCAGCCCCCAATCATTTTCGTTGCCCTCCACTGGACTCTTTCTAATTTGTCCACATCCTTTCTGTAGTGGGGAGCCCAAAACTGGACACAGTATTCCAGATGTGGCCTCACCAGTGCCGAATACAGGGAAATAATCATATCCCTCGACCTGCTGGCAATGCTCCTCCTGATGCAGCCCAATATGCCATTGGCCTTGTTGGCAACAAGAGCACACTGTTGACTCATATCCAGCTTCCTGTCCACCATAATCACCAGGTCCTTTTCTACAGTGCTGCTACTTAGCCGATCGGTCCCCAGCCTGTAGCAGTACATGGGATTTTTCCGTCCTAAGTGCAGGACTTTGCACTTGTCCTTGTTGAACCTCATGAGATTTCTTTTGGCCCAATGCTGCAATTTGTCTAGGTCTCCCTGAATCCTGTGCCTGCCCTCCAGTGTGTCTACCATTCCCCACAGGGTGTCATCTGCAAATTTACTGAGCGTGTAACATATCCCATCATCCAGATCATTAATGAAGATGTTGAACAGAACTGGCCCCAGGACCGACCCCTGGGGCACTCCACTCATTACTAGTTGCCAGCTAGACATTGTGCCATTGATTCCTACCCGCTGAGCCTGATGATCTAGCCAGTTTTCTATCCGCTTTACAGTGCACTCATCCAAACCATACTTCCTTAACTTGCTGATGAGAATGCTGTGGTAAACCGTATCAAAAGCCTTGCTAAAGCCGAGGTATATCACGTCAACGGCTCTTCCCGCATCCACAAATCCAGTCATCTCATCATAGAAGGCAATCAGGTTGGTCAGGCACGATTTACCCTTAGTGAATCCATGCTGATTGTTCCTGATCACTCTATTTTCCTCCAAGTGTTTCAGGATGGATTCTCTGAGGACCTGCTCCATGATTTTTCCAGGGATTGAATTGAGGCTGACTGGTCTGTAGTTCCCTGGATCCTCCTTTTTCCCTTTCTTGAAGATAGGTACTATATTTGCGTTTTTTCAATCATCCGGGACCTCCCCTATTCGCCACGAGTTTTCATAGATAATGGCCAATGGCTCTGCAGTCACATCAGCCAACTTCCTCAGCACCCTTGGATGCAGTTCATCCGGCCCCATAGACTTGTGCACATCAACTTCTTTACGTAGTCCCTAACCTGAACTTCCATCACCAAGGGCCGCTCTCCTCCTCTCCATTCTGCATTTCCCGATGTAGTAGCCTGGGAGCTGACCCTCCCTGTGAAGACTGAAGTAAAAAAAGCATTGAGGACTTCAGCCTTTTCCACATCATCCACCACGAGGATGCCTGCCCCATTCAGTAAGGTACCTACACCATCCCCGATCCTCTTATTGTTACTGACATACTTGTCAACCCCTTCCTGTTATCCTTCACATCTCTTGCCAGCTGCAACTCCAATTGCCCTTTGACCTTTCTGATTTTATCCCTGCAATCCCGAGTAATATATTTATATGCCTCCCTAGTCATCTGTCCAAGCTTCCATTTCTTGTAAGCTTCCCTTTTATGTTTCAGCTCAATGCAGAGTTCTCTGTTAAGCCACGCTGGGCGCCTTCTACATTTGCTGTTCTTTCTTCACATCGGAATGTTATCTTCCTGTGCCCTTAGCAAGGTTTCTTTAAAATAAAGCCAGCTGTCTTGGACGGCTTTTCCCTTCAGATCAGCCTCCCAAGGGATCCCGCCCATCTGTTCCCTGAGGGAGCCAAAATCTGCTTTTCTGAAGTCCAGGGTGTGTGCTCTGCTTCTTTGCTTTCTTCCTTTGATCAGAATTCTGAATTCTACCATCTCATGGTCACTGCTGCCCAGGTTGCCATTCACTTTTACTTCCGCAATCAATTTTCCTCTGTTTGTGAGCAGCAGGTCGAGAAGTGCAAGGCCCCTAGTTGGTTCTTTCAGCATTTGTACCAGGAAGTTGTCCTCAACACTCTCCAAAAAACTTCCTGATTGGCTGTGCACTCCCAGCAGAGTCAGGGGAAAACTGACTGGAATTTTTTGAAATTTCAAGTATTTTTTTTTTAAATGGACTAGATTATTTATTAATGTCTATGATTAATAATATTAAAACTTGGTGGTTCACAGGGCCAGATTAACTGGCCTCGGGGCCCTCAGCTGCCCCCCACCAAGGGGCTCCCCACAGGGGCTTCTTCCCCCCCCAATGTGGGACCCCTGTCCCCCAGCATAGAGGTCTGAGGGGGTGGATCCTGGGGCCAAAGGGCGATTCACCCCATCTCCGCTCTGCCAGTCTGCCCCAAGGGCATGGGTGGGGACAGCTTGGTGGTGCAGCCCTGCATAGTCATGCTGGGGTGGACGCCATGCTGCACTCCAGCTGGCCCTGACCCTGGGCAGAGCAAAGAGGCGCTGGCCCGTCCAGTGCCACCCCTGGGACAGGCCAGCCGGCCCAGGGGCAGGGCAGGAGCACAGAGCCCAGCCTCTCGCCTCAGCCTCCCCCCACCCCCCAAGTGCTGGCAGGGCAGGAGTGCTCTCAGTGCTCCAGCCCTGCCAGTGCTGAGCGAGGCAAGGGATGGCGGGGTCGGATGGGAATTTTAAGGGCTGGAGACCCCATTTTCGCCAGGGCTCGGGGCATCAGCCTCTATAGCCTCTGCTCTAATCTGGCCCTGGTTGTTCATAGTAGAGCGTCTCCCTTTACCCATGGCACAGAGTAAAGTTGAAAAGTAGTAAAACAACAAGGAGAAAACTTTCAACTAAAATTTTTGGCAAAAAATGAAACTTAGCATCCTCTCCCTCCTTCTGTTTTTGTAGTGTAGTAGTAGCTAGAGACCACTGAGATCTGAGACCCATTATGCTGGGTGCTGTACATCTTATGAAAAATGTTCTTGGGCTTTTCCCTTGCTAGGAAATAGGTTTCTGGTTTCCATCCTTTGCCAACTTTGGAGAGTTTGTGGCAAGTCTTTCTGTTTTTCTAAAATTCTCCAGCAGCTGGAATTCTGTGATTACGTGAGAATCTCACTTTTATTTATTTTTTAATAAAAATGAAGTCTCAAGTCCTTATTTTTGTGTAGAAATGCTTGAAAACACGATTCATAAATGCTCAAAAAGCAGAAGGAACAACCTCCCCCTCACTAAATTAATATTTCAAAAAAGTTAGTTTCATTACTTTTAAGACGATCTCATTCCTGAGGGACCTCATGTGTGATTTTAGGAGGCATAGGGTTGACAATATGGCAGTGGGATGGGGGTGGGTGACAGGGGGAGGTGTTACGTTCAATTTAAGTCATTTGAAAGTTCCAACTTTTTAGAGACATTTCAATGCCTTCAATGCTGATTTGAAGGGTGGCGGTTTTCTTAATCCTTATGTTATCCATTACTTCTGTGGGATCACATGGCTCTTGTGGTAGCAGGGCCCTCCTTTTGTAACGGGTGCAGGAACGAGACTAAGCACAGTCTTTTATGATAGTTCTTGTGTCTGGGCGAAGGAAACAGGCATAGGCTGAGTAAAACAGAAAAAACTGTTCCGGCTCATGATCATGGCTCAGTTTACAACACAGCAGCAATGGGAAAACACAGTGAATGAGGAGACCATAGAGTGGTAAAAGGAGCATCATGCAAAGTCAGCAGTAGTCACATCTAGAGCATTTTATTTGGTTCAAGCAAGAAGCAACAATAAAAACAATTAACCCTAACTCTTCTCACCCGTGGTTCTCAAAGCCTTTCTAAAGGAGTCTGTACCATTGTCCTCATTTCACAGGGAGAGACACTGAAGCACAGAAAACGGAAATGACTTGCCCAATATTACCTCACACGACAGCCAGGACTCCTGGGTAACAGCCCAGTGTACTAGGCACTTGACCAGTGTTTCCCAACCTTTAGTGCAGCGGTTCTCAACCACTGTGTTGGGACACAAAGGTGTGGCATGAAGAGCCGGAAGGTCTGTTATGGAGAACTGGCAGCTCAGCTTGGAGCCAGCCTGGGGCTCCTGCCACTCTCTGCTGCCCTCAACAGCCCACTCCTGCTGCACAATGCAGGCTGCAGCCATGGCCAGAGGAGTAAAGGGACTTAGGGGCTGCAACCCAGAGATCCTGAGCTGGGAGGGGTGCACCATCTGCCCCACAAAAATAAACCTGGTCCCATCAAGGCAGGGCACCAGCCTGCACTGAGTTGACTCTGCCCCCTCCCAAGTCCTGGAGTGCCTCCAGAGTGCCACAGCCTCCCAAGTGCTCCCAGTCCAAGTACCATCACCACCGGCAGATTGTAGTGTGTCACGCAGGGGAACATCATCTGTCAGGTGTGTCGCAAAGGAAAAAAGGTTGAGAACCACTGTTTTAGTGGACTAGGAAACATCTAAAGATATTAATTACTTTATGAGGAACACCTGATGAAAAATTTCTAAAAAAAAAAAGCCAGTATGTACCCACTGCAATATTTGAAATATTTACATACTACGCATTTCTGTGAAAATGATTCAGGAAACCGAATTAAATACATTTTTTGGAATATAAAAATAGATCCATAATGATCATGCACACAACTTAAAACTGAAAATATTACTCAAGTTTTAATGGGAATTTTGGGCCTGCATGTTTGAACAAAGTTCGTCTATTCTTGCAGTACGACTCGTCAAAGAAAGTCTTACCATGGAAGTTATGTCCAACCGATTTCATTGCTGGTGATGATAGCAGCAGGAAATTTAAAATGCCCTCCCCCAGCAAAGGAGCAAGATGGCGGCAGATGCTGATGTGCACCATGAAGCTTTACTGCAGCTGGAGCATTTTAAATCTCCAAGGCACGCGTCAGTTCGCTACATTGCTCCTTTCCCCGTCCTCCCTCATTCCCCCCCCAACAGGGGTTGGTTGTGGAACACCTTCACTGTGTCTGCAGAGCACCTTGTTCCATGGAACACCAGTTGAGAAACACTGCACCAGACTATATTGTCTCCAGTGATGGCACACATCCTGTTTGCTAGGTTATCATTTCTAAAGGTTACTCCTTCAGCTCAAGCGGGAGATAGCTGTTCTGACTGCCAATAATCATGGACCCTAAACATGACCCCTGCTGGATTTGCTACTTGCGTACTTTCACTCCTGAAAATGTTCATTTTATAATTAACCAAAAATATGCCCCCACACCCCCAAAAAAAAAAACTTCCTCAAAAGGTGAAATGGCCCTGAACACTGAAAAAGATTGGGACAGGAAGTTGCTCAAGGTAGCAGCCTCTCTCACTAATTCTGAGTGGTTTATAGATAGGCTACGTGGTGCAGGAAATGTAAAAGAGGTGACTAGTGCATGTTGATTAATGATTAGAACCTGAAAGAAAAAATTTGGGGCAAGGGAGAAAATAAAAACAGCAGCAGTTTAAGCCTAAACTGGAAATAAACACAAATGCATTTCTGTGGCAACTTTACTTACCCAGGAGCAAAGAATGCAGACATTAGCTGCATCTTACCATAGCTCTTGCTGGGAATCATTATACAGATGTGGAAACTGAGGCACAAAGCAAGACAGTCACTTGCCCAAGGCCAGCAAGTCTATGACAGTGCTGTCAGGGTGTAGTTGAATGTGGCAGGATCCACCTGTTATAACAAATGAGGAGAATATTGTTGCATCAGTTAAAATCTCCTCGGGCAAGAATAATATTCTAACCCAGCCTTGTGCTTCATTCCAAGGGTCCTCATTCTATATGAATAGCTGCTGTGCACCATGGGAGATCTGGTCTAGCTGGGGAACTCAGGCCATGGAGGAAAACATGGGTGTGAAACAGCATGCCACCCCAGGCAGACCATGATCAAAGCTGACCTAATGCGAAAAATTCCATTTTGATTTTTCCCAATGCACCAAGAAAATCTTTCAGATAAAAATCAACATTTTTCCTAGGGAAAAAGGTCAGGTTTTGGGGAAGCCACATTTGCCATTTAAACATAGTTGTTGGGAAATAAGCGACTGACAAACTTTTAAAGGCCAATATCACAGTGGTTCATGGTTTAGTGGCCCCAAATCAAGGGTCCATTGCTCTAGGCACTTAGAAAATAACAATACCTAGAGCTAGGGCTTATGGTGTCTGTAGGTCTATGATGCTCAGGATCTGGATGTCCCAAGGGCAGAACGGAAGGTGAGACCCCCCTCCCCCCCCAAAACAGCAGCTGAACCAACTGATTGCCCATTGCATTATGGCGTGTATCGAGTAGGTGCTTTTATGAAAGCTTGTAATAGAATGAACTTGATGGTCATTATGTGATATGTATACAGACTGTGGTTAAACTGGACTCAAGAAACAAGCCTTTGTATAACAAACTAGCATGCAATCAGTTGGTTCTATTGCTCATTTGAGGGTCTAACCCCCAAATGAACTCTGATTCTGGACTCTGATTGTCAGAAGATCTCAAAGTCTTTCACAAAGGCTAGCACGAGCATTATCCTCATTTTATGAGGCACAAGGAGGGACAGTGACTTGCCCTAGTTCAGCCAACAGCTAAATATGAGCAATCTTATTCCTTGGTTTCCAATTGCAACCCTGATCTATCTGTCCGGCAGCTTACAAGACCACAGAGATGGACAGCAGTCAGGTGAACGGGATGGTCTATGGCACAGTGTATCTGAACCCTCAACCACCAGTCCTGAAGACATACAATCAGATCACCTGGCAATTCAACAAAACCCAAAAGATCCTGACTAAAGAACGTTATAAGAAAGTAGTTTTCTTCAATACCTCTCTTGAAAATAAGCTGCATTATTACGAGAATCACACCTTGGAAATTAACCAGCTGCAGAAGCAAGACAGCAGCACCTACCTGTTGGTTGTGGAAGACAGCCAAGGCAGGGAGAGCACCTCATTTATCCAGCTGAGTGTGTATGGTGAGTTAGAAGCAGTTTCTTTCAACTGGGGTTGGGGAAGCCTTGAGAATGCAGCCTCCTTGCTCCCCTGCAATGTCAACAAGGCAGGGGAAGAAGCAGGGTAAGGGCCTGGTGGGGAGAAAAAGGCTCCAGGAAGCAGAAAGGACATTGAGGGAAGGAGTTCCATTAGAAAAGAGCTGACAACCACCCAGGTTCTGCTGGTAAGAGACAGACCGGATGGGCTGTGGCTGAGGAGCTGGACTAGCACCCAGGGGATTTGGTTTAGTCACTTAAGCCATTAGTTTCAGAAACGTCTAAGGATTTTGGATATCCCATTTTTGGGCCCACTTTAAAGGGATCTGTTTTTCAGGAAGTGCTGGGCTCTGAAAATCGGCCTCCTCCAGAATTGAGGGACATGCCATTACCAGTTCCATTTAAGAAACAGTTCCATTAAAAAGCCTTGGTACCATTCATAGACTCCCAGGCCAGAAGAGACTGTGCTATTGTCTAATCTGACCTGCTGTGTAACATTGGATTGTGAAAGGCCCCAAAACAATCTTTAATGTCTTTAGAAAACCATCCCATCTTGATTTAAAAAGTGTCCTTGTTAGAGAATCCAGTGTACCCCTTGGCAAATTGTTACAATGGTTTAATTACTGTCACCATTAAACATTTTATACCTTATCTGCAGTATGAATTTGTCTAGTTAATAAATCCTGCTGCATAAAATATATATGGGCAACACCCAAGTTCGTACAGCTTTGAGGGAGCACCACTAGTTTACATTATCTGTGGATCTTGTCCAGAGTCGCATCTCTGTCAGGGTTTAGGCCAGTGGTCTTCAACCTGGGTGATACCGCCCACTACTGGGCGTTTTGTGATTTTTGGTGGGCGCTACAAAAATGAAGGAAGGAGATAATGGCCAGGCTCATCTGGCTGTCATTTATAAAAAGTTTGTATGAATAATGAATGAATAATGAATAAATTTTCTTTGAATGAAATTTGTTTGATATCCTATTTAAAATATGAGTTTAAAATTTAAAGAAATTGAAAATTATAATTAATGATTAACAGTACGACAATGTAACAAGTAAATTAATGACAGTGGCAATTTATAAAAAGTAACAATTTATGTAGGTGGGCGGTAAACTTACTGCAAACGTGAAAATATTGAAAAACTGGGCACTGATCCAAAAAAGGTTGAAGACCACTGGTTTAGGCTACGGAGTAATTGCCTCGTTTCTCTATTTCCAGAGCCTGTACCTAAGCCCAGTGTGAACGCCACTAACACAAATAAGAAGAACGGTTTGTGCACTGCCACCCTGGAGTGCACTGTTGATGCCACCCCAGTGACCTACAAGTGGCTCAAGGATGGAAAGGATGACGTGGGTGAAAATACTGGCAAACTGAACGTTGAGTTAAAGTCAGACAGCAACGCAAGTTACGAATGCATTGTCAGCAACCCTGTCAGTAAAGAGACTGGCTTCATATATCTCAGACCCAATTGCAACTGGAGTGGTAATATTCACATCGCATTCATGTAGCTCTCACTGGTTTGCTGGGTCTATCTGCATGTGCTGGCTAACTGTGCAGCCAGGGGTTTTGGTGACACTTGATTGAGCATCACTTTGCTGGTCCCTAAATGTGTCTTTCTCTACACCAGGGACCCCATTGCTGTCTGCTGCTCACTTGCGCTGGGCTGTGAGTGGCTTGTGAAGCAATGGGCACCAAAGTGGTATTTTAGAATGCCTCACTGCGGGGAGTGCTGTGGGAAGTTACAGATTCTGGCCACGTGGCATGATGCTGCTCAGGATTAAATGGTTGTCCCCATCTGTGATTGATACACTGAGGAGAGCCACTTGCTGTTGCTGTGATGGGTTGTTGTTCACCTGATGGGCTGAGTGCGTTGGCTCCAGGGGTCACAGCCCATGCTTTGGAGCTAGAGGTTTCAGGGACAGTCCCTGGGGTTGGCCAAATAATGGAATCCTTCAGACACACAAGTGCAAGGTGAAGCATCTGTGTTAGCACCTGGTATTAAAACAAACAAGTGGCACTTTTAAAGACTAACAAATTTATTTATCGCATGAGATTTCAGGGGAGAAAATCCCACTTTGTTAGATGCTTTGAAGATAGGGAATTTATGGAATGGAAGGAAATTAAATCCAGGGAAATGTATGATGCAGGATCAGGTCAGGCTTTAACAGCAAATCAAAATAGGTGTTGAGATTCAAACACTGGGGCTCCCTGCAAAATGTGCCAGATAACCTGTGTATTCTAGGGGGTGTCCCAGGGGATTAGATGCAGCTGTGGGAATTGCCCAGCCTTCACTGCGGTTGTAGCCATGCAGCAGAGAGCTGGGTTCTGGGGTTTTGGGACTCTGCAGAGATAACAGGGGAATCCTCTGGGTTTGCGGGGGGTTTGCTCACATCGGAGAGAGGGTCCCTTTGTCTTTTTGCTGTGCATGATTTCTCCACTATTTCATCCGATCATCCTTGACCGCCCAAGTTCCACGCTCTCATGTGGGTATTCCATGGCAGGGATGAGCCAGTCCAGCTTTATTATTCATAAATAGCCCTGCACAGTCTATAAGTAACAGGCTCTTGTCTTGTTTCAGAGAAAAACTCAGCCATGAGCTTGTCCCCAGCTCGGAAGATGGCCGATTCCATCGTAGCTTTTGGATTTCTCCTCCTCATTCACGCCTGGGTTTAAGGCTGCTCTTCCACTGGAAGCCAGGAAGCACCATGGACTTCTCGACTCTGTCTGCTTTTCCATTCCCAAGCAATCTGGACAGGCCTCCACCATCTTGGCGAACACACTGGGGAATGAACCAGGGACTAGAACTGTGACAGGATACCAGGGGTGCAACCTGAGCTGGGGAACCACTGAGCCCTCCAAACCAGAGGTGGCCTTATGCTATTTGGGGCCCTACATGAAGGCCCATTGTGGGGCCCCCTAGAGCAGTGGTTCCCAACCTTTCTCTGCCATCGCACACCTTCATACTTTTAATTATTTTGAGACACACCACCATATAGTTTCTAAATGAACTCATGAGCCAATCCAGAACTCTTCCAGTAGTTTTTCAAAAAATTCTGTGGCATGCCTACTCAGGCCTGACGGCACACCTGAGTGCCCTGGAGGGTCTAAACCCCGAACCGGCCCCCGAGCCCCGAGTCGGGCCACACCAGCCCCCGAGCCGGCCCCCAAGCCCCGAGCCGGCCCTTCAGGGTTGTAAAAATTATATTTGTGGCCCTTGAGCCAGAAAGACAGGGAACAACTCTTTTCAGTCATAGAACTGTGGCAACATAGGGTTGGAAGGGAAACCTAGACCAGCCTTAGCAGGCTTTTAAGTATTTTTCCCCTATGGATTGCACACATTGCTATCTTTTTTGTTGTTCTGAATTTTCTCAGTTTGTTATTCACCAAACCTCCTTGCCCTGCTCCTTGCCTATGTGGTTCCACATTTAACATTCTTCCTATATGCAAACTGGCTCTTAAACTCAATAAACACCTGCAAGGTGCAGTTTTTCTCTTTCTTTCCCTCTGGCAGGGAAGGGGTTAAATCGGGGGTGCCTCTTCTTTGAAGATGGGGGGGAGGAAGGAAGCTGTTGGAATGTTCCATTTGCTCTGCAAATAGGGGTGTGGGGGGGGGGGAGCCGATCTATAGCACAGTTCTACAAATAAGCCATGAAAATAACGACTGGATTCTCCAGGATAAATCACGAGAGACGAGCGTGCCCAAGCGTGAAAACTGAAATTCTGTTTATGTTGCTGGGGGCGGGAGGTCCTTTCCTCCTCTTCACCTCCCCCCCCCCAATAGAATTGGTTCAGTCACCTGCTACAGGTGAGCCATCCCTGGATGCTGACTGCCATGGTAACTGCTCGTTTGGCCCTGTTAACCCTTAGGATGCTGGTTTGCCCCCGTGCATTTCCCACATTGGGGACCAGCCAGTTCCTGAGATTTGGGAAGGGGCCATCAAGGTGCCAGTGCTGGGGCACCATCTGCTGGGAGCACCCGGCCCCTACTTACCTCCTCGCTCCATCCACCCCCTGCACCGGGCTCCAGGCTGCTCCCATCCCCTTGCAGGGGGCTGACAGGGGAGGAAAAGGAAACCGACTGATGCTACCTTGCTCCCCTCCTGCCCGGTGCATGGCTGGCAGCAGCTCATTCTGTCCCTATATGGGAGGCACAGGGGGCAGTTTGTCTGTGTGGGCAGGACAGACAGAGCTTGTGATGCTGGGGGTGGAGGGTGCGCGGGGGGCCCCGGGGGGGGGGGGGGGGCAGCGAAACAGGGCAAAGCGGCGGGGCTGAGTGTGTAGCTCCAGTGGGGCTATATAAGGATGAAGTGGGAAGGAGGGAGAGGGGACCAGCGTGGGGAGCAGTAACAAAGCCAGCACCAGGATATTATGCAATGGTTAATGCAAAGCATGGCCCAGCTGTTAGGGCCCTAGCCTGCCACTCTGGGTTCATGCCCAGCTCTACCAGACACTCCTCGTGTGACCCTATGGAAGCCTTTGAGTCAATTGTTGTCTCATTTCCCCCATCAGTACCATGGGATAACAGCTCTACCCTGCTTCACAGCGGGGTGAGTCTGTTGGAGACTGGGAGGTGCAACGACACGAGGTAAGTAGCTGAGACAGGATGTTAAGGTGAGTGTCCAGGTGCTACCTTCTGGATCCCTCTGGAGGGAGGAGGGAATGTCTGGAAGAGGACGCCTGTTGCAAGAGATTTGGGACCCTGATACACGCCCCACCTTTCCATTCAATGTGATGTACCAGGTCTTGAACCCAGGCCTGGAAACCCCTAGACAGCTGCTGCATCCTGGCCCCCTACCCAATGTCTGCTGAAACCTGTGGGGGCCAATGAGCTAGCAGGCCTACAGCTTCAGCCAAGGTCCACTCAGGGGAGACCTAATTGGAGAATTGCCTGGATCCACTGATTGGACCAACCACGCTATTTAAGGCAAAAAGAGAACAGGAAGTTTGTGTGAGCAACAACGTAGTTTCTGTTGTGCATGCCTCCTGCACCCAGCTCCGTTCCGGTTTCACTTCTTCCTTCCTGTTCCCACTGTGCTCTAGCCTCATATCTTCTCCACTTCCTGCCCTTCCATTTCACGCACTGATTATCAGTCCAAGCTCTGACCCGGTGTCTAATTTCTGACCTGGACTCTATAGAATCATAGAATAATAGGGTTGGAAGGGACCTCACGAGGTCATCTAGTCCAACCCTCTGCTAAAAAGCAGGACCGCTCCCACTAAATCACCTGTCTTGACCCTTGGCTGTGATATTTGGTATCCAGTGTTGGCTCTGCCCCCCAGCTTTGATTCCTGGTTCTGACTCTGGCTTGATTCTCATGCTGACCCTTGTTCCCCAACCAGGATGCCTATTATGCCCCTTGGACCTTACTCCTGCTCTAACTACTGTGTCACATTGCCTATGGTTCCATCCATAACAGTTGGTTCTATCCCACCCAGAGATGCACCCACACTGGAATTTGGCACCAGGGGCTAAAATCCTACAAAAATGGCCACTGGGTTTCTAATGACCCAAAAGGACCTTAGTTTTACATGTTATTTTCCTCATCTGTATAGAAAAATGAGGCACAGATGATAAAAGTGAGACAATCTGCTGTTGGAGAAGTAATATAATTGCTTATGCTAGTGTGAATGAGAGAAGAGTCAGACGCTAGGAATTAGGCAGCCAGACTTCCTGGAAGAAGCCAGATCAGAAAAGTTTGTGATGTTCTTCCACTGCCTCCCTTTTTTTGATAAGTCCTAGCTGCCAACCCTCATTACAGACACTCAGCTTGGGCCACTAGGAAGGGCTGAGTGCATCAGGGTCGTGGTCAGAAGACTAAATGCAGCCTTCTGTATGTAAGTTCCATGAGAGTTCAGCATCCAGCAACTCCTACTTTGGCCCACTTCATTTGGTTGCTGAGCTCTGTGGAAATCTGGCCACTCAGCCTCCTGGAAGAACTCAACTCCCAAATGCTCACTTTGCTTTCCTCTTTCTGCACAGAGAGGGCTCTTCTGAGATGTCTTTTCCTCCTAGGAATTTCTAGGAGAAGTTACTCTTTCACTGTTAGGATGGTGACCATAGGAGTATTATGCTGGCTTCTCACATGCCGCTTCCTCACAGGTAAATTAAGTGTTGGGAGCGGGAGAGGGAATGGGGAGGAGCTTGTTGAGGAATGTCCATGGGAATGAAAAACAATTTCTGCAGAATTGAAATGTTCTGTGGCAATCCTTTAATTTTGTTGAAAGCTTTTAATTTTTCCAACAAAATATCAAAAATGGAAATAGAAAATTCTGATTGTTTAGACCAGAATCAGAATATTTTGTTTGGTTGAATGAATCCAATATGTTCAATTTCAAATTGCTTGAGCAAAATATTAAACCAGCTGTTCCCTATCAGTCCCCCATTGCCTCCTGGGAGTTGTAGTTTGGGCCTTCATTCTCCCCTCTGAACGGGGCTTGCTGGAGAACTGTATCTCCCATAATGCAATCCAGGGGCTCCCCTCTTACAAACCTATATGGTGCATCATGGGAGTCACAGGACTCTCAGTGCATTATGGGAGAGGGATCCCCTGCCACAGTGTGTCAGCTGCCAAATTACATTTCCCATAAGACAATGTGCCTCAGTGAGAAAAATGCAGGTTAAAGTTGAACTCATTTGAAAGCATTTTGGGTCAGTTTAGCAAAGACAAATGAAACATGGCCATTCAGGAGTGTCAAATGTTTTCAGTCAACAGTGCTGACGTTAAATTCTTTATGATTTCCAAACTCAAACATTTCAGGATTTCCATTTGCCAAAAAAACTTAGACATTTTGACTTTTCATCTTGATTTGAAATGATAATGAATGCTGAAATAATGTAACTTCCCAGGGCACAGAAATTTTGAATTTCACTCAGTCTGTAGATAGATGGAAGAATGTGTATGAGTGGATGGATGGATAGATATGATAGACAGATAGATAATATCGATCGGCATGAAATATCTGATCTGACTCAGTAATCGAACTCACTTTAAAGAATTCAGCTCTGTCTGGGATGGAAGTTTCTGTTCCTTTGGTTTCCTAACCTTTCTCTTTCTTTCTCTGGTTCTAGATGCCCGCACCACCAAATCCCAGGGCAACCAGCTGACTTTGAATGGGATTGTAGGAGGGTCGGTAGTTTTCTCTTTCAAGGTTCCCCCGTGGGTCCCCGTGGAGACCATTGTCTGGAATTCGGTCACAACCCTCGCTACAGTTACCCCGAGGAAAGGGAAACCAGCAACAGTTAAAGTGCTGGATAAACGCTATATAGGCCGGTTGAGGGTCTTGGACCGTACCTATTCTTTGGTGATTAGCAACCTGAGCATACTGGATCAGGGCATATACAGAGCCCAGATAAACACGGAGTTCACCACCACTGTGACAGAATACAAGCTGAATGTATACAGTGAGTGTGGGGATGGGTTAGGTGGGGTGGGTCATAACTGGCTCATGGCTTGAGCTATTGGTCCATGGAGTTGCTTCTGCTTTTCAAAGGGGCTGAAACCCTGCAGCTCCCCTGGTTTTCAAGAGGTGATGCAGCTTCTGAGCTCTTCTGGAAATCAGACTGGAACAAGGGAGAAGAAAATCAAGCTCCCATCTCCTTTAAATTCAAGATGCATCTGTTTTAAGAGCCTTCTTTAAACAAAGGCCCCTAAGGCCAGATTCATCAAAGGGTCAACAGGGAGCTAGGCAGTTCCTTTGAAGCTCTTTAATGAGTGCATGGCATTCTAGTGTTCTTTTTTAATGAGGGGCTCATGGTAATTTCTCAAATGTGGCTCTAACAGCCCTGTGGCTAGGTGTTTATTTCTATATAAATATATATATTTAGAGAAATTTCCCATAAAATATTTGCAGGAAGTATCCAGCCCCTTAGACATGTCCACAGTGCTTTGCGCATACGTGATGCTTTTCATCTCAAAAGAGCTCGGCCAGCAATAAGCCTTCCCCTGCCCCCTTGCTCCAACACAGGGCTCTTTATTCACATATTTCAAAGTGCATTGCAAAGGCCTTCCCATTGCTGGTATGGGGTCAGAAGAGCTCCTGGGACATAGATATGTGCCTCACATGGGTTTGAACTGCTGTGAACCTTTCAATCTCAGGAGAAAACTTTCCTAGCCTTGTGGAAACTGGGGAAAAATTTTTGTCAGTTCCGTTTTTAGAGGGAAAACTGGTTTGTTTTGACTAAATGGATTTTTATTTACCTGCAGCATCTGCTTGGAAAACTACTTCTTCTTCTTGGTCAAAAAGCCTTGATGGCCAAAAACTCTTTTCAGAGGGAAACCAAAAAGTTTTCAAGTATTTTGATTTGGTTGTTCTACCCTGGTCCCTCACGGGCGCTGTAGTTTGATGGCCTCACTGCCTTCTTCTCCTTCATGGGCTAGGCTTCCCAGCCAGACCACATGTCCCATGATGCACTGCCAACATGCACAGCCTTCCCTGCCTGAGCTGAGACGATGGTGCACCATGGGAAATAAAACTTAGACTATTTCATGTAGGAAACCTCCAACCCCCATTTTCTGGTCAGCCTTCTGCATGTCCTACATAAACACAGAGTAATTCATTGTCTCCAACTAGTACCTATATCGTGGGTAGAAACTTAAGTTGTCATAGTAGATTCATATTTTAATAATGTGGTCCTTTAGTTCATGTAGTAGGTGCTTAGGCATTTAGGTCCAGAAGGTTGGGTTCATTACCTGCAGAAGCACCCAGCCATGGGTGTTGTTCCATGATACTCCTACGCATGTACGTGAAACGAGACATGGGAGCTAGGAACCTGTGGCAATCATAGAATCATAGAACAATAGGGTTGGAAGGGACCTCACGAGGTCATCTAGTCCAACGCCCTGCTAAAAAGCAGGACCACTCCCACTAAATCACCCCAGCCAGGGTTTTGTCTAACCGGGCCTTAAAAACCTCCAAAGATGGAGATTCTACCAGCTCCCTAGATAGCCCATTCCAATGCTTCACCACCCTCCTAGTGAGAAAGTTTTTCCTTATATCCAACCTTGATCTCCCCAGCTGTAATTTGAAACCATTGCTCCTTGTTCTGTCCTCTGCTACCATCGAGAACAGCCTAGCTCCCTCCTCTTTGGAGCACCCCTTCAAGAAGTTGAAGGTTGCTATCAAATCTCCCCTCAGTCTTCTCTTCTGTAGACCAAATAAGCCTAGTTCCTTCAGTCTCTCCTCATAAGTCATGTTCCCCAGCCCCCTAATCATTTTTGTTGCCCTCTGCTGGACTCTTTCTAATTTGTCCACATCCTTTCTGTAGTGGGGAGCCCAAAACTGGACACAGTATTCCAGATGCGGCCTGACCAGTGTCAAATAGAGGGGAATTATCACATCCCTCGATCTGCTGGCAATAATCCTACTGATGCAGCCTAATATGCCATTGGCCTTTTTGGCAACAAGGGCACACTGTTGGCTCATATTCATCTTCCCGTCCACCATAACCCCCAGGTCCTTTTCTACAGCACTGCTACTTAGCCGATCGGTCCCCAGCCTGTAGCAGTGCATGGGATTTTTTTGTCCTAAGTGCGGGACTTTGCACTTGTCTTTGTTGAACCTCATGAGGTTTCTTTCGGCCCAGAGTTCCAATTTGTCCAAGTCTCCCTGGATCCTGTCCCTGCGCTCCAGAGTATCTACCATTCAATGACCTGGGATTACACAGGTGGGATCAGAGCTCTGTACAGACCCAGAAATTCTCACTGCTCCCTTTCCCATTTCGTGTTCCCTCCACTGCTCAGAGGCAATCCCAGTCCCAGATATTGCAGTTGCCATCCTGAATGGAACCTGCCACCTGCTGCTGAACTGCTCTGTTGCCCAGGGAGCAGAGGGGGCCACCTTCCTCTGGAAATACACCCGCAGGAGGATCGTCCAGACCAAGCAAGGACCCACCCTGCATATCCTGAGCCGGCCGAGAGCTAAAGACATGCTTCACACCTGCCTGGTGAGGAACCCCGTCAGCCAGCGGTCGAAAACCATCTCCATAGGAGACTACTGTGGTAAGTTCCTATCTCCGCCTCCCTGGGATAAAGCTGTGAAGCTGAAAGGCACGATAGTGCAGTAACAGCCCTGGCGTCAGTGTGGCTAGGACACAGCTGAAAGGGTTACAAACCTGCTTTGTCAAATTCACCTCTGTGCAGAAAGCCAGCCGGGAGCCTCTGCCCCCACTTAATCCTAAATGCAGGCCTCTATCCTTCCAGCAATGGCTCAGGCCTTTAAAATGTTGCTCTGTTGGGCATAGGCCAGTCTACACTGCTAAGCTCTGGAGGCACAGATGTGCTGGGCTGCACCTCCAACTAACTGAGCAGGGCCGGCCAAACTCCCCATGTGGAAGGAGCTGTACCGACAAACAAGTCCTTTCTGCTGACATAGTATTGTGATGCCACCTCCCTGACACAACCTGAGAAAAGGCCTCCTTCTGCTGGTAAAACCTGTCTTCCCTAGACAGCTCTGCTGATCTAGCTATCCTAGTATAGCAGTCTCAGAGAAGCATTTCTAGTGAAGTCTAGTAGTCTGTAGAGAGAAGGCTTGCTTCTCCATTGCCTTGCCTCTTGCCCAGTCACTTACGCCCATGGAGAGTCTGACCTCAGGAGGCCACACAAAAAAATCCTCTCTAATTTAGCAACATTTTGTACCCCATTGCACTGGAGTAAATACTGGCACCCGGTTGTGAGCTGCTTGGGCAGCGATTTTTTTGTTTGTACAGCACCTTTCACCACGAGGGCCTACAGAGCAAAGAACAAGAAATAAAGATTCAGGGCAATAGGGAGTCAGGTTAAGTGGGAGCAGATAGCTGTCTTCATAAGCAGAAAATAACCATGGAGACCCAGAGATACTCATTGCAGAGGCAATTTTTTGTTGTGTGGATTGTCTGTTTCAACAGAAAATGGTTCACCAGCATCGATTTTCCAAGCCATGAAGGAAACGTGCTTCTTAATGTCCTTTGGACTTCTCTTCAGCATGACTAATAATATAAAATAAGAGCCACACTCTGCCTTCAAATACAGACCGGAGCAACGGGAATGCATGCAAAGGAAAGATTCGCTGGTGAATGAATACGCCAGATGTATTGCCACTGCATCAAAATGCCATCAACCTTTGCTGTAAGTTACCTGAACTGTTGACATTCTGACCTGCAGCTGGACAGGAAGAGCTTCTGCTGCAGAACTTATTCCTGTAGGAAGATTACAAACAGCAAGAGAAGATGTGCAGGCACTTAACACCTGTTGGCAGAAAGTGATTATCTTTTAACATCTCCTTATTAGGGATGTGAAGCGTCTCACTTGAGATCCAGCCCACAGCGTGATTGCTTGCTCATGGTTTTGACTCCTGTTTATCAATAAAATGCACTTCTCAGTCAGGCCTGAAATTGCTGATCTGCTCATAAACATGCGGTGCTTGTTTTCCGGTATGTCAGGGCTCTTTTATACCATGCCAGGTACTGCTATAATTTATGCTTGGTGTGGAGTAATGGGGCCTCAGTGGAAATGGGAATTTATGTCCCAAGCACTTCAGCGAATAAAATCCCCTCTACAAAGGAATGGGCCTGATTGTCTCTGCCACGCATCACATGGGCCTGATTCATCACTGCCCTATGTCAGTGCTTGATGACTGCTTTGGTATAAATCCAGCAATCTGGTGGGGAGGAAAGTCCTCCCCACTTAATTTTCAGCTTCCTCTCTCGCTCTTTTCTGTGTGTGAGTTTCAGTGCATTTACCTGGAAGGGGGAGAAAAGCCAGTAACATGGGGGTGGCAGCTTTACCAGTTCCACACATTCAGAAATCATGAGCCAGGCTGTCTGGAAATTAGACTCTGAAAATCACAAGTTTTTTAATACTCAGTGTAGAGGGTTTTTTCCCCTTTGTCTTGTGTTTTTTCAGCCTTTAAGGCTCTTGCTTTCAAGCCTTCCGGTACCACCAGGGGGTGCTAGATCCATTTTTATTTTAAGTGAAAGCAGAAATTCTTAGCAAACTACCTTATTCCAGTAGCTCGGCTTGAAGGAAAATGTGACAAAATCATGAGAATTGGTAATACGGGGGCAGATTCCTTGCTGCAGGGTAGGAGCGGGGGCAGGAGCTTCCTCTGTGAAGATGAGAGGGAGTCCTTTATTTTGGCTTTTACACTCTTGACTGCCACTCAGAATAGCCATAGGAAACCCTTAGTGGGCCTTCTCAGATGCTCTAGTTGGGCATCAGAGGATGATGTTTACCCTGGGGCATGTGGGTTCCTGGATCTGAACTAGTTCATGTGGCCCATCTCGACTCCTGCGGGCAAATAGTGGAAAGAACATTGGCACCAAGGGCACAGCTATACAGTAAGAGTTGTGCCTGGCTTAGCCTACTGTGCACCAGCTAGCATGGAGGACAATAACAGGGTCGACTTCACCACAGGCTGGGGAGCAATGGATATGCCAGTCTCTGTGCTGGGCTGGCACTACCCATGAGGAAGCTGGCACTGTGCTCGGTGTACAGCTGCTGTGATCTGCACCAGCTGAATTCCAGCTTGCTTGGATAGGTTGCTCCGTGCACAGGACCTCTTTAAATTGCCTTGAGTATAGTGATTTAAATCAGCTTCAGATCTGCCTTGCTAGCACCTCCCCAGGACCATGGTAAGGGAGCGGCCAGGTGAGCAGCCCAGGAGAATGTGATTTCTTTGGGCTGGAGACACATGGGGAAACAGATGGCAGGGCGAAAAGTTGGCAGGGTGCAGAGGCCAAGGAGCCACCTTTGTTGCAGAGCAATTCAGGATGCTGTTGGCAGCCTCAAGATGCTCAGGAGAGGATTTCTCGTGCCATCTCCTGCAAGCTGCATTTTCCAGCCCACTTTCCAGCACCTTGTCCATGTTATCACTGCACCATCATGTCTCCGCACAGAGGAGCAGGCTGGCACATCACACAATGGCCTCATGCTCGAGCAATCTGGCCCTGCACCCACCTCTGCCTGTCTGACATTCATGCTGCTACCCATCACCCTACCATCCAGATGCCTTCCACCTAAAATCAATCACAATGGCACGGTCCATAGAGGTCTTCATGGAATCTCTGGCCCTTCTCCCTTTTGAGCATCGAAACTGCATACGAATGCCATCCCTTACTGCTGTTATGGTGCTGTTACACGGTGCTTCATCACCTGCATCATAGTCGTACGCAGAAGCCAAGACCCCATGGTGCTAGGTGTTATACAAAGTCAGAACAAAAAACCAGCCCTTCCTTTGAACAGTTTACAATAATTTATTAGGGACACCAGCTGGGTGAGGTAATATCTTTTAGTGGACTGACTCCTGTGCTGAAAGCTTCAGGGCTGGATCACTGCAGGGGTTCTAGGGGCTGCAGCCTCTGGTCCCAGCTAAAGGGGCCCCCTGGCCCACACCACCCTGCAAATATACAGGCCTGTTTAGGATGGCACAGCACTGGCCAGGCCTGGGGGGTGATTAGGGTAAGTCATTGGTTAGTCCTCGTAAGTCATGTGCCCCAGCCCCCTAACCATTTTCATTGCCCTCCGCTGGACTCTTTCTAATTTGTCTGTAGTGGGGAGCCCAAAACTGGACACAATTTCCCATATTCGGCCTCACCAGTGCCGAATAGAGGGGAATAATCACATCCCTCGATCTGCTGGCAACGCTCCTACTGATGCAGCCCAATATGCCATTGGCCTTTTTGGCAACAAGAGCACACTGTTGACTCATATCCAGCTTCCCGTCCACCATAACCCCCAAGTCTTCTTCTACAGAGCTGCTACATAGCCAATCGATCCCCAGCTGGGACATGGGATTTTTCCATCCTAAGAGCAGGCTAGAGATCTATTGCATGAGTGGGTGGGTGAGGTTTTGTGGCCTGCAATGCGCAGGAAGTCAAACTAGATGATCATTGTAAGGGACAGAGCAAGGGCCAGGGAACATGGCCGCCCCGGGAGACAGACAGGAGCCCCGAGCCAACCCCCGTCAAAGGGGATGGGCCGGATCCACCAATCCGGGCCAACAGGAAGCCAGGGGGCGGGGCCAGGACCAGTAGTATAAGAAGGCAGCCCTCTCCCTCGGTCAGGGGCCAGACACAAGCAGGGAAGCACTGTGCTTCACTGCTCAGGGACCAGGCCTCAGACCCAGGGCCAGAGAAGGCTTGGCCTCAGCTTCCCACTGCCTGGGGCCCTGAGGACCGCCCCTGGTGGCATGGACCCAGGCGGACTGAGGGGGCGCCTGCCTCCTGGGATCAGAGCGAGCCCTCATCTCCGCAGGCGAACCCACAAGCCTCCAGCCCCGAGCCCGAGAGTCTGGAGAAATGGGATGGACCCTGTGATCTGGAGGAGCTGCCGTTGGCTACAGATCCCCCCGACCAGTACTGTGACCTGGAGGAGCTGCCCCTGGCTGAGGACCCCAGGGAACCACCTGGAGCCCTATGGACCAGAACCCCCTGACCATTCCTGTGACCTGGAGGAGCTGCCCTTCCCCGAGGAGCTGGATGAGACTCTGCCGGCCTTGCCACCCCCCGATGAGATGGATGGTTTTGGGAACTTCCCCCTGGTGGAATACCCCGAGGTCTACTAGAGTGGAGATCCAGGTACCCCAAACCCTGGGTGGGAGGAAGCAGCCCAGGGTGATTGGCTACCGCCTAGTGAGTGGCGGGACCGCCGTGGGTCAGCATGTTTCGGCCGGAGCCCCGCTGACCGCAGTGGCAGACGCCTCTGCCACTGACCAGGGCCCTGGGCTGGGACGCAGTGGGGTGGGTGGGCCTGCGTCCCCCTCCCACACCCCTTTACCCCAACCACCTGTAGCCGCTCAGACCTCAGCAACCGCAGGCAGAGGTCTGTGTGTTGTGCCTCGCCCTGCCTAAGGGCCGGAGGCAACTGACCCTTTGCATTTGTACCCGCCTCGCCCTGCCAGAGGGGCCAGAGGCAGCTGACTCTGTACTCTGCTTGCTCCGCCCTGCCCGAGGGTCAGGGGCAACTGACTTGGTGCTTGGTGCTGCCTGCCCCGCCCTGCCTGAGGGCCGAGCCAGGCTTGTTTGTAGAGACTCGCCCTTCCCTGGGCTACAGACTGTGTTTGCCCTGCCCTGCCTGGGGCAACCGACTTTGTACCTTGTGCCTGCCCGCCCTGTCTGACGGCCTGGGCTGACAGAATGTGTGTCAAGCAGGGCGCCTCACTCCTGCTAATTCCCCAGAGGCACCAGAAGGGGGCGCCCTCAGCGCCCACCCAAAAAGGGGGACGCTTACAATCATATTGGTCCTTGCTGACCTTAGAGTCTATGAGTCTGACAGTTTCTTTAGCAGCGGTTCCTCACCCTGCTGTCTCCATCACTGCTAAAACTCTCCCCCCAGCCACTGCTAGGCCAGCAGGGGTCAGCAGCGCCTGACAAATGCAGCCTGATCTTACGTGACATATGAGTTGTTCATTGTTTCCTTCGCGTCTGAGCCAAGGCTGGGGAATCTCTTTTTATAAATAGCTTTTGGTGGCAATGACTGGATTCCCCAAAGCGTGGGCTGGGTTATACTAGAAAGAGATGCAGTTAGTACTGGGAACCCCTTTTCCATTAGCTCGGTTTGCTCTTTAGCCAGTTATTGCTGACATCTTCCATACAAACAGAGTGGGGGCAGGCGATGATGCTTCTGGTACCCCAGTTGCTTCACAGGAAGGTGCAAGCTACCCCCGGTGGACAATTATGGAATGACTTGCCCTGAGAGAACATTCTTCCTACTCTTTACCATTAGAGGTGAGTTTATGATCTGATGCATGAGGGTTTATAATTTATATCCTGTCTAAAAGGTTACTGAGTCTAATATAACTGTGGATACTCTCTTTATCCATATACATGTCTAATCTTTGTATTAATTTTGTTAAATGCTTGGTCTCAATAGCTTGTGGCAAGGAGTTCTGCAGATGAATTAAGCATTGTGTCAAAAAGCATTTCCTTTCATCAGCTTTAAATGAGTTGCCTTTCAGTTTAATGGAACATCTTTGTCCTTGTAGTGTGAAAGAGGGTGAATGGTCCCAATCTCCCCTCTCTGCACCATTCATATGAAAAATTCAATATGAAATGTGTTTAAAATATTTTCACTTTTTTAAGTTTTTGACATTTTAAAATGCAATTATGGGGAAATTCCCACTTTCTTTCCTTTTTTTTCCAGGAGGAAATGGGAAAAGGGGAGGTACATATAAGTAAGAATTTTTTCTCACGTTCTCTTATTTCAAAAAAGTTCATTGGAAAAGTGTGAAAAACTTTTTAAAAATTGTTTTAAAAGGAGACAGTAACAACTTCACCCACTTAACTTTTCTCACACTTTTCCAGTGGGGAAAAAAAATAAAAGGTGAAAGTTGTTTTTGTCACTTTCACTGTTTTACTTCTCTAGTCCTTTTTCTCCAGTGGAAAAATGGGGGAGGGAAAACAAAAAGTAGGGGGAGAGAAATGGGAAAAACATTAGAAAATTCCAAACAAAAATTTTGAATAATTTTTTCATAAACAATAAAAAACCTAAATTTTTCAGATGAACCAATTGTTTTCTTTAGGACTTTTTCATGTACAAAGAAAAAAAACTTCTGATCAGTTGTAATTCTCGGCATTATTTTCTATTCCATTACTCATATGTCCTAATATTCTGTTTGCTTTTGGTTTTTTACCTCTGTTCCTCACTGAACAGCTATCTTTACTGAATTGCTCACAGTAGCATACAAGTCTATTTCCTGAATGGTTAATTAATTTAGAGTCTTATATTTTAAATTCCCTGGGACCAACACAGTTGTGATGATTGGGCCTTCAAATTTACCCAACATTAAAGGCTCTTCTGTGAAGAGTGAGTGAAAGTTCATATAATATCACAATAACTTATAAACACAAATGTAGATTGGCGAAGTTGCTAAAACAAGAAAGATTGAATTAGTCCCAAATAAAAGACCTGCTGATACAACTTGAGGACCGTGTTAAGATCCTAGCAGCTAAAGAAAAATTGCGGGACTGGAAATTAATGAACAAAATTGGGGGTGGGTCAGAAATTAGACTTAACTGGTAGACAAAGAATGAGGGGACAGGCTATTGAACCCATCTGGTCCATTTTAGGGTCCTTAAAGAAAAATACCTCAAGTAAAAAATTGGCTACTGGAGTGAGCTTCCCCATGACTGCCATGGCTTGGGACCCTGGGCCTTCATCACCGTGATCCTGAGATATGTCCTCACCAGACCAGACTAGAGCGGGACCCAGATGACATCTCCACTGCCATTAACTCCAGCTGAATCTTGAACACCAAGTGGGATGTGAAAGTGTTTCTCCTCCCCAACCTTTTCCTTCCTCACGTCTTCTGTTTTGTAGCCCTCTCCCTTTCCCTACTGTCTAAGTGTCAGCCAAGATAGCATGTTTTACAACACTGCTGGGAGTCTGTGACCCGAAAGAGGCAGCAAATGCAAGCCCAAGAGCCCAGTGCAGGTACCAAGTTGCCAGCTGTCAGACCAAGTGCTGCACCTGTGTTTCACCAGCTGCGAGGCTGCACCCAAAACAGCAGCTGCATTTTCTATCTTTCTCTTTCTTTTTGCTCCCCGTTTTGCGTGCATTTATCTCATTTTGTTGTCTTCTAGGAAAAGGAATCAGGCTGTAACAATGTCAGCAACTGTGTCAGCTAACATCCCTTTCCCCTCCAGTGGACAGGTAACACCATCTCAGAGGCTGTCAAACGAAGCAGGTTTTCTTTCTAAAAATGAAACAGGAAGGGATGAGGAAATTTTGCTAACATAAAAACTTTACTTAATATTTTCCCTTTCAGGTGCTTTTCCCCCTTTTTCCTTCTTTTCCTCATCTCCAATAAAGAGGCTTGCCAGGGCGCTAAGCAGGCTCAGATCTCTCTATAACAAATCCCAAAACTTGTTTAATGCTGTTTAATGTGGGACAGTTTCAAGCTCATGTGAATTTCATTCTTTGGGCTCCTATGCACTGTATAATAATGCAGTTAATAAATAGTGATGTACGTGAGCGGTTCCATTTATTCCTTCTACTGTGCATTACCTTTAATGTGTCACCATTAAATTTCATCTCCTTTCATTATGACCATTCTGCAAGAACAGAAAATACCCTGGGGACTCCTCCCGACAGGTGACCAGAGAAAGAGTAGGGTATATGGAGTACCCCAGGGTAATGGCTTTAGCATGGGGTTTCATAGAATTTAAGGCCAGAATGAAGCATTGGATTATTTATTCTGATATCCTCTATATTACGGGCCATTACATGCCACCCAGTTACACCTTTACTCAACCCACTGGCTCCAGACTAATGCATTTCAGCCAACAAGAGACTAAACCATTGGGTGCCAAAGGTGGAGAACAGAAGAGACCAAGGTGCCACTGTGCCAGATGATGATTTCTTGCAGTATCTTGGGAAGATCTAACTGCTTCACACAGGCAACGTGAAGATATTTGCAGGTAAAACTAGTGTAGTGCTTAGACGAGTTCAGGACACAAGGCAGATGGTCTCAGGCTGGAGAGCCCTTTTAAACAGTTGCCAGTAAGTGAATTTCACCAGGCTGGCTTTTCAAATGTCAGCCTTGTGTGTGCTTTAACAAAGCTGGGGTGAAATCCTGGTTTATTTTGTAGTAAGAGGATGAAAGGCTGTAGGATTCCACCTAGCAAAAAGGTGCAATGCTCTCACGGGTCCTGACCAGACAGGAATTTAAACCAATATGGAAGCAGGAGAATGGAGCTGCTATTGTGGGGAATTTTCTGGCCTTGTATACTACCCTGGTGAAGGTGGGTAGCAAAAGGATTTGAGTCCTTACTCCCACTTCCTTTACCCAGAGGCCTGCCAGACTGCAAGGGCTCCCCTCCCCATCTCCTATGTGAGGAGTCTCTGTAACCCCAATAAGGCTGGGCCCCAGAATTTCTGGGGGCTCAACCCCCAAACTTATCACAGTCACTCAGGATAGGGCTAGGGTGTCCCCACTCCAGGGTGCTGACTGCACTGAGCACTTCCCTGGCCCACCAGTCACTAACAGATACAGTTCAAAGTACGGTAATACAATTTATTTAAACACACAGGAATAATAAAAAATCAAATAAAAATAGAGGAAGGTTGAGGAAGGTAAACACTCAGTGCCTCCCCCTAGCATGGGACACTACTCACAGCGTCTCAGGTGTGAGGGACAGTTACAGTCTGTTTCCACGTTGCAGGCCCTCTGGCTGGGCTGAAGTGATCCAGGGGGTCAGACCCAGGCTCTGGCAGTGGCCACGTGTTCCCAGGTTCCAGGGGAAGGGCCTTTCTCCCCAGCGTCAGCTCCGCTCACTGTCCCCAGGTGCTCACTGCACCCAGCTCCAGATGGCTCCAGCCCCGGCTTCCAGCCCCGCTCTGTTGCAGTGGGTCTACGCAGCTGAGCTCAGCTCTCTGGGCTCCTTCTCTGGCCTCCTGCATCCAGCTCCAGACAACTCCCACTCGGCTCCAGCTCTGTTCAGCTCAGCTTGGGTCTCTGACTGCTGGTTCAGCTGCTGTGGGGGTCTGCTCTGCACAAATCAGCTCAGATTAGCTCTCTTGCCTGGATTCTCTGGCTGCTTCCTCCTTAACTCAGCCCCACTCACACTCTAGCTTGCTCAAAACAAATGCCCATTGCATGTCTGGCCAGCAGTTTCAGCTCAGGGGCAGGGAGCACTCTCCTGGCTCCCCCCTTTGGCCTGTCCCCCCTGTCAATCAAGCTGTCCTGGAACACTGGCCTCTCCCCCTGGCTCTGGGCGCTGTCTGTCTGTCTGTTTCAGGGTCCTGCTTCCCCATGGAATGGCCAATCAAAAAGGCCCACTCAGTTTCAATAAGGAGCTATCTGTCCCCTTACACATATTGCTGACCTCCTCAGTATTGTCAGCAGGGCTCTCAAGATACTCTTTCCTTTTTTCATTCTTTCTTTCTTCAAAGCGTCTGACAAAGTGGGATTTTCTCCCATGGAAGTGCATGGGATAAATAAATCTGTTAGTCTTTAAAAGTGCCACAGGACTCCTTGTTGTTTTGGTCTTTTCTTAAACCTGGATTGAGGTGCTGGCAAGAAAATCCGAGTTTTCGTTTTTTAAAAAGTAAGTTTTCAGCCTCATGGTTGGAGAGAGCAGCTTGAAAACATGAATCGAGTGACTTTAGAAGCGCAGGAAAAAAAGACAAAGAACTCAGTTACTACAGTCGGTTTTACACAAATCTCCTGATTTATAAGCCAAGCTCATGATTTTGTGGGACCTGATTTATGGAGTTTGGATGCTGCTTTATTGAAATGTCCTGTTCCCACATGGCTCTTTATGTTCTGAACATGTTATGTGCTTGTGAAAGTGTGAGGTTTGAGTTGAGTGTTTGTTTTACCAGGGGTGTTAGAGGCATGGGGGACAGTCTTACCAAAGTCTGTGATATGACAGCTTTATTCATGGCACGGGAATGATTAAGGTAACAGAGGGTTGTTATTTTTGGTGAAGGGAGCTTCCCTACTTGTCATTTCTTCACTTCCAAGGAACTGAATTGGGTGGATTTTTCATTTACAGAATCTTAGCTGTTACTTAAGATTGGCTTTTTGTTTTGATCTATCTCACTGACATTTCATTACATATATATACATTATCTATGACCTGTTGTAGAGTCAGGCAATAAAGCATTAAGAGGCATGACTCTGTCTACTTTGAATACTTTCCATCCCCCCACCCCACCACCAAAAAAACCCAAAACCAGCAGACCAAAAACAGGAAATGTGCGTGGCCCCACGAGAGGCTTTCGTCTTATTTGAATACACCTGGTTTGAGACTATGCTGTGTCTGCAGAAGGCAGACCTTTAAATACCAAGCCTTCACTGCAAGCAAAGTTTTGTGCACCGAGAGATGGACCGCAGTGCATGCATTTTGCTGATCATTTCTTTTTGCTGTGCTGGTATGTATGTTTTCCTATGGTTAAAATGTGTGGTGCAAATTGATTTTGGTGCATATGGGTATTCGGATCAGTATGTGACAAGTACTTGTATAGTTTTTGTTGTATATGCTGCTGTACAAATCGGTACTAGAAACAGGAACAACTTTCTGCATAGGGTGTATATACCATATTGTTTAAAATATGTGGGTGCTCATTAAAGTGTGTAGGAGAAGATACCCTAATTAGACAGCTCGATCAGTGAATTTGCCATAGTGAATCATTTTACAATGTATATTAGAGCTGGGTGAATAATTTTATAACAAATCAGTCAAGCACTTGTTTCTGCCACCCTTACTTAGAATATATGCTGTACATTCTTTCACAAGTAGTTTGGTTGACTTCAATAGAACTATTCAGACAGTAAGAGATTACACCTGGAATAGAGGGATGGAGTGAAATTAGCAAAGGGGAAAACTTGGGCTGGCTGTTAGGCTAAATTTACAAATGGTGAACTCTCTCTGTCAGGTTGTGGAATGGTGTCTCAGAGTAAACGGTGGCAGCCTCATAGCTTGCCTCACTTAAAACTAGATGGGTCAAACTGCTAGACAATAGGATTGTGCAGGAACCTCCACAAAACGGATTGTAGGAGCCAGCATGCATTAACTAGGCTGCTGGTGGTGGGATGGATGAAATTACCTGAATTTTGGAGGTTTCTGCTCTTCAGGTTCTCTGTTAAGAACAATCTGTTCTTTTCAGGGCTATGGAAGTGGAGAGGATGTGGGTATGCTGGTCACAATATATCCAGGTTCCAGAGAGGTAGCAGTGTTAGTCTGGTTCAGCAAAACCAAACAAGGAGTCCTGTTGCACTTTTAAAGACTAACAAATTTATTTATGGCAAGAACTTTCATGAGAGAAATTCCGTTTTGTCAGCCGCTAGAAAAACATACCCAGGGAATCATATGTCGTGTCTTGATAAGGGAGGGTGTGTCTAGGGGTTAGGGGGACTGGAAGTCAGCACTGAGAATAGGGGGAGCGGGAGTGAGGAGTCTTGGATTCCATGTGGATTTTTCTGCAATTCAAGGGAGGTGTAACAACCACCAAAAATGAAGATTAAAAGAAGTCTTTCCAATTATTTTAAGATAGTTTGTTTAAAGAAAGGGCACGTGCCAGTCCAGACAACAATGATGCGGCTCATGTTATCTAGAGCAAAGGGAACCGGAGCTGAAGTTGGTTGTTGCTCTGTATCTCTGATATTGTGCCTCTCTCTTACATGGGGCTCAGTAAAGCTGCATTGCTCCTTCCATTCAAGGGTCTCAAAGCCTTTTCAAAGTATAAATGATAGAGCTTCACAAACTTCATGGACCCTTGGTCAGTGATGTTACCCCCATTGATCAGAAGTGGAGGAGTGGGAAGGCTAAGAGATTGCCCATAATTATACACCAAGGCAGTAGCAGCAATGGGCAAAGAACCCAGGAGTCCTGACTCCCAGTTCCCTGCTCTAGCCAATAATGCAGATACCAGCCCAGAGCCAGCTGTAGAACCCAGGAGTTCTGACTCCCACTATAGACAGTGCCCAAGACATCATCTACTGAATGTGCTGCAATAATGGGTAAAATGAGATAAGTTAAAGACTGAGGCAGCCTCACTTTGGAATTTCTCATTGCTTTTGTTGGCTCAAACCTAGCTCCACATTGGGACAATACTTGCTTTAAATTCCCCTTGGGTTTTTCTGTGTCAGGGGCATATCAAAAAGTCCCATGTGGCGCAAGAGCTGCTCAAGGCTCTTTATCCACCTGTGCGCCCCACATCAGTGCCTCCGTTGGAAGGTTGCTGGCCTTGACTCTAGCTGGGTGCTAACCTGGATTCTGTCTGGCATGGCTTTGCCTGCAGTCTGAGTCCAAATGAGATGCCTGCTTCATAGAGAATTTGCGCTCTGACTAGGAGCACTGTCCTGGAAGAGGGATTTTCAAGATGATCTAACAGGGCTTTTCCATCAGAAGCTCTTAAGCTCCTAACCACAACACACCACAAATGGTGTCATCATAGCCAGTAATCATGTAGCAAATACCCAGCAAGAATACAGTATAGGACCCTTTACAATGGTAATATGCTCTTGCTGCATATGGGGGTTATGGTGGACGGGAAGATGAGTACAAGCCAACAGTGTGCCCTTGTTGCCAAAAAGGCCAATGGCATATTAGGCTGCATCAGTAGGAGTATTGCCAGCAGATCAAGGGATGTGATAATTCCCCTCTATTCGACACTGGTCAGGCCGCATCTGGAATACTGTGTCCAGTTTTGGGCTCCCCACTACAGAAAGGATGTGGACAAGTTGGAGAGAGTCCAGCGGAGGGCAACAAAAATGATTAGAGGGTGAGGGCACATGACTTATGAGGAGAGACTGAAGAAACTAGGCTTATTTGGTCTACAGAAGAGAAGACTGAGGGGAGATTTGATAGCAACCTTCAACTACTGGAAGGGGTGCTCCAAAGAGAGGAGAGCTAGGCTGTTCTCGAGGGTAACAGAGGACAGAACAAGGAGCAATGGTTTCAAATTATAGCTGTGGAGGTCGAGGTTGGATATTAGGAAAAACTTTCTCACTAGGAGGGTGTTGAAGCATTGGAATGGGCTACCTAAGGGGATGGTAGAATCTCCATCTTTGGAGATTTTTAAGGCCCAGTTAGCCAAAACCCTGGCTGGGGTGATTTAGTGAGAGTGGTCCTGCTTTTTAGCAGGGGGTTGGACTGGATGACCTCGTGAGGTCCCTTCCATCCCTATTATTCTATGATATTGTAGACAGAAACTTAATTCCGGGCCTCTGGGGGCTTGATTCTTATTAACACTGCATTTAGCATAAATGAAAACCAAGCAAATTACCTATTCCTGCCACTTCCTGGGACACACAAATACATGCTAGGTTAGCTATTTTATGATGGTTTGTGGTATTTACTGAAAATGTAGAATATAGGGTGAGTGGTTGTGTGTTTACAATCTAGGCCGGATGGGAACCTGCTGTACTGGGGAGGGGGTGCAGAACCCATCCCCCTTTCTGTGTGTTGGGGTAAACCCCCTCCTCTCATGGAAATAATTAATAGGAAACAGCGGGTGGTAAAATGAGTTGTTTTCTCTTCCAGTTTAACTGACAACAACACAGTCAATGATGAACTGTCATCCCTCGCCACTAATGTTTCCTACAAAAACAAAGCTTTGGTAATCAATAGGATGGGTGATATGAATCATTGTGTCCTAAGTAATGAGTGGCAAAGGCCTCTTATGCATATCTCCCAACCAAAGCTTGTTAATGCCTTCACATTGTTACCATCAGGAGAAATGGATGGCACTGGGCAATTTTTGTTGACCAGAGATTACTTCAAGTTAGGTAGCACACTCAGACATGCACATTTGTGTACACACAATTGTCCCCAAAGCCTTAACGCAAACCACATTTCACTTGCTTTCCCAAGTCCAAACAAGGAGACAATGTTATTTTTAGGAATGATGCTTTTCTATGATGCTTTTTGGTGTGCTGTCTGAACCCCTAATGAGTGTTCCACTGTCCAGCAGCCTGGCGTGAGGAAGATGTATCATGATCCTTCGCCTACAGATGGGGTTTGGGTTCCCGACATGAGACTCTTGAAAGCCACCTGGTTTTCAGAAGGCAGATGCTCAGCACTCTCTGACAGTGCAGGCCCTCTAAATTGTCTCATGTTTCAATGATTTTAAAGCCTGAAGAGACCAGTAGGGTTATGTCTACACTTGCAAGTTAGTTCGAATTAAGGAAGCTTAATTCGAACTAACTTAAACCTTAGCCACACTAGGCTTTCATTAGTTCCAAGTAAGGGCTTCCTTAATTTGAACTAATAAATTCGATTGCTTAGTTCGAACTAACCCTTAATTCGAAATAGTTAGTTCGAATTAAGTCAATGAGGCCATATTAGTTCGAACTAATCGGCAGATTGACCTCCATGCAATTGATTAATTTGAACTAAGCAAGTGCCCTGCATGGAAATGGCTAATTCGAACTCGCATTCTAGTGGGGCCATGCTAGTTCGAATTAAGTTAATTCGAATTAACTAAAGTTAGTTCGAATTAATTAATTCGAACTAGCTTTTGTAAGTGTAGACATAGCCTAGAAGTGCTAGTCCCACAGGTCATTTGATTTCATCCTGTTGCCTCTGTATTGAGCCCAATAACTTGTGTTTGGCTAATGTGTCTCTTCCAGAAAAGTTTCCAGTCTTCATATGAGACCTCAAGAGATGGAGAATCCATCACTTTCCTCGGCACTTTGTTCAAATGGCTAATCACCCTCCCTGTGAAAAATCTGGGCCTTGTTTCAGAAGTGGGCACCCAAAATCACAAGCTACTTTTGAAATCTTAGCTGGGAAAACTGAGGACCCAAGGGTTGTATTGACCTACTGATGGCCACACAGAAAATGTACAGCGGAGGTAGCAACTGAATATAGATTTCTTGGTCTGCATTCTAGTGCCTTAAACACCAAATCATCTTTTCTTCCCAGGCTATCTCTCTTTAGAGAATTCATTGCATTGTGTTTTGCAGCACTCCATCCTTAAGGGCTGAGGTCAGTCTAGTTTTAAGGGATACAGCCATGGGGCTCCCACCTGATGCCACAATCTAACAGGCCTCATTTGAAGGAGGGTTCCCTGTGAGGGGAAATTTCCCCTTGCCCAATTTCAGCTCTTCCTCCTGGGCATTCCCCTTGTTCTACCCTGAACAATTCCCCTCCAGTCAAATGCTTATAGACAATGACTTATTTCTTTCCACCTTTGCTGTGGGGATTAAAGCTTTCCTCATCAGTGATTTCTTGAAGCCTCCTGACACTTTGATCACTTTTCATATTAAGGTTCCATTTAAGGTTAAAGAACAAATTGCTGATGCAAGCATGTTACAGACACATGCTACAGAGAAGCTACTCATGTTACAGACACATGCTGCTTGGGGACTGCAGATCCCTGGGGGTCCACAGACTATGTCTAAGATTTCCAAAGGGGTCTGCACCAACAGGGGTCTGCAAATGAAAAAAGGGTGAAAAACACTGCTCTAGATGGTCATAAGCACATCAGATGAAGGATTTATAGACTGCTAGTCTGTGGAATCCTGAATTCCAACAGCTCATTTATTAAAACAGCCAACTCATTTTTTATTAGCCCTTTATCAACTATTCATAGCTAGAACCTTGCAAAAGTCTTTTTTTTTTTTTGGTCTCTGAACTCATTCTGATTTGTCATCCCTTTCCTGAGAGCACAGTTCCCAGAAAAGAGCACAGTAATCTAATCTAGCCTTTCGCTGATAGGGACTGGCACCTCAAATGTGGCTTCTCTCTCAGGATTGCTTTGAGTCAAGCAAATACTTCCCCCTTTTCCTGTGGCTTAAAAGCTGCTGCAGAATCCTGGTGGGTTTTGAACATCTGCTCCAGCTACCTTTGAAACAGGGCAAGCTCCGTTCATCAATGAAGATGCTTTTGCCCTCTCTGCTCTGGCCTTGTGGTGTGACAGGTTTTAATACTGGTTTTATGTAGGGTAGTAATTTTTAATTCTACCAGTACAGTTATTCCAGTACCACCCTTGGTAGTTATATCAGTAAAAACCCAGCACAGCTGCACTAACACTCTAATACAGGGGCCTTAGACCAGTATAATTTAGTCTCCTTCCCTACAGTGGTCTCCAACATTTCGCCTGTAGATGGTGCAATGCTCATAGGTTTTAATGACAACTGCCCTTCAGAAGTAGACCACGATTTACTGGTTGGGGATCACTGCAAGGCACCTTTATACTAGTAGAACTGGATTCACACTTGGGGTTTGTAACATTTTAACTAGCCTGGCATAGTCCAAGTGGTACAATCTGTGGCTATGTCTACACTAGAAAAGTTAAGTTGACTTTACTCTTCTAGTGTAGACATAGCCCCTTGTCGACCTTATTAAGTCGAATTAACGGTTTAAGTTGACTTAATAAAGTCGATTTAGGCACTAATCCCTGTCTACACTGGCTTAAGTCGACCTAAGAAGGTCGACTTAAGCATTAAATCAACTTGAAACAAGGTGTTATTAAGTCGACTTAAGCTTTCCTTAAGTCAACTTAAGGAAATGCTTAAGTTGATTTAAGGAAAGCCCAGTGTGATGCCGCTTTGGTTAGGTTGACTTAAGCCTCCTTAAGTTGACCTAACTTGTAAGTGTAAAAGATCCACCCTGTGTGTGTAGACAGGACCTCCAGGCCCTTCTGCTGAGCAGAGAAATGGCGAGAGGAGAGCAGCAGGGAAGTTGTTTTATAAAGGCCTTTTTTCCCCAACACTCTGAAAATGCTTGAAGAAAAATGTCAGTGGAAATGAAAACTTTTTAACTTGTGTCATTTTTTCAAGGGAGCAGAAAAATTATTTCCTGTCAGCTCTCCATGTGAGTGTGAGTTCTAAAAACCGGGCCAGCCCTTGCTGCGCTGACCTGGCTGGGCAAACATTGCTGCTTGTTTCAGGACAATGATGGTCCAACTGCTCAGTCAGTGAAGAGCTATAGCAACATGTCAGAGCTGGTTTCTGAGCTATTGACATCAATGGCATGCTGGCCAAATGACACCTGCTGGAGGGCTGGCCCCCTTGACTTCAGTGGAGCAAACTAAGTGACACACAATGGGGATTTCTTAGAAAGAGATGCGTTGTTGTTATTCCTATTTTTACCACTAAAGTAGAGACAAAACATGCACTGAAATCACTTTCTATTCCTTGTGTGAACTGGCTGGCCTGTTCTCATACAAACCCCTTGGCCCTGGTGGATATTGTGAGGTTCCCAGCTTTGTACCACTGAGATTTCTTGCTAATACAGATCTAAGGGTGCATCTACACTGCATGTTCCTTTCGGCGGCGTGTACAACGCATAAGCTGCATGTGGGGTGACCAGAGGTCCCGATTTTATAGGGAGATCCCCAATACTCAGAGCTTTTTCTTATACAGGTTCCTATTACCTGGATTCAAATTCCAAAGGGGTAGCCGTGTTAGTCTATTGTAGAAAGACAACAGAGTCTTGTGGCACTTTTAAAGACTAACAGATTTATTAATCGCATGAGCTTTCATCTGACGAAGTGGGATTTTCTCCCACGAAAGCTCATGCGATTAATAAATCTGTTAGTCTTTAAAAGTGCCACAAGACTCTGTTGTCTTTCTAGCATGGATGTAAACCGCTGTGCAAACAGTGAGGAAATGCTTAGGCAAGTAAAATAAAGACACGCTTGAATGTGGGGTGTGCACCTATGTGTGCTCTCTATCTGTCCAAGCTGGGCCTTCCAAATACTTGCTGCTCTTTTTAGCAGCATAATGTCCCACTGCTTTCCTCCACAATAGAGCCTTTCACTGCTATGTGTAGCTGCAAGCTGCAGTGTGGACACAGCTTGCTATTCACAGCGGCGTGTTGCCACATATCTCCTACATGCTGCTGCCAAAGGAATGTGAGATGTAGATGCAGCCTAAAGCTAAACTGACTGGTTGCAATCTGCCTATGCAAGGGCTAGTGCATCATGGTTCCTTCTTGGGAGCTGAACAGCCAAGGGAGAAATTCAGAGAGGTGCAATTTGGTCCCTTCTTGCCCCTTCCATCATCTGTCTCTGGCCTTCACCAACTGTGTGGTGTGGGATGCTATGCTGGGGGAGAAGCCAAGAATGTGCCCCTCCTATCCACTTGTCCTATTCCTCCTGGTCCCTTAGTGCAGCCCAAGACACAATCACATCCTCAGTCATGGGAATAGGGCTTGTTAGTCAGTGGAACTTTGCTACCAAACTTTTGCCGGCTTTGACAAAGTTGCCAGTTCTTATAACTTCATCAAGGGTCTCAAGCTATTTGGCTAGGGTTTTCTTCAAGCTCCAGCTCATGGAATCTTGTGATTAGGTGAGTATCTCAGCTGTCACTGAAAAATTAATGAAAGTAAGTTTCTACCTCTCCAATTTGTGGGCAAAAGTCTGGAAAAAGCAGGCCTGACAGCAACCCAAATGGCTCAGAAAGCAGACAGCAAATAAAGGAGTTCCAGAATGTACTACTTTTAAAATGAATTACTCAAATGTGAAATTGCAGAACCACTAACTGTGATATGTAACCTATCATATAAATCAGATTCTGTACCAGATGACTGGAGGAGAGCTAATGTGACACCAAGTTTTTTTAAAAGGCTCCAGAGGTTATCTGGAAATTTTACAAGCCAGTAAGTCTAACTTCAGTACCTGGCAAATTGGTTGGAACTATAGCAAAGAACAGAATTATCAAACACACAGATGAACATGATTTGTTGGGGAAAAGTCATCATGGTTTTTGTAAAGAGAAATCATGGCTCACTAATCTACTATAATTTTTTGAGATGGTCAACAAGCATGTAGACAAGGGTGATCTAGTGGCTATAATGTACTTAGATTTTCAGAAAGCCTTTCTTTCATAGAATCATAGAATCTTAGGGCTGGAAGGGACCTTCATGAGGTCATCTAGTTCAACACCTGCTAAAAGCAAGACCACTCCCACTAAATCATCCCAGCCAGGGTTTTGTCTAACCGAGCTGTAAATGTTTCCAAAGATGGAGATTGCACCATCTCCCTAAGTAACCCATTCCAATGCTTCACCACCCTCTTAGTGAGAACATTTTCCCTAATATCCAACCTCGACCTCCCCAGTTGTAATTTGAAACCATTGCTCCTTGTTCTGTCCTTGGTTACTACTAAGAACAGCCTAGCTCCCTCCTCTTTGGAGCAACCCTGGAAGGTTGCTATCAAATCCCCCCTCATTCTTCTCTTCTGCAGACTAAATAAGCCTCATTCCTTCAGTCTCTCCATGTAAGTCATGTGTCCCAGCCCCCTAATCATTTTCATTGCCTTCCGCTGGACTCTTTCTAATTTGTCCACATTCTTTCTGCAGTGGGGAGCCCAAAACTGGACATAGTATTCCAGATGCGGCCTCACCAGTGCCGAATAGAGGGGAATAATCACATCCGTTGACATGCTAGCAATGCTCCTACTGATGCAGCCCAATATGCCATTGGCCTTTTTGGCAACAAGAGCACACTGTTGGCTCATATCCAGCTTCGTCCACCATAACTCCCCAGTCCTTTTGTACAGTGCTGCTACTTAGCCGATTGGTCCCCAGCCTGTATCAGTACATGGGATTTTTCCATCCTAAGTGCAAGACTTTTCACTTGTCCTTGTTGAACCTCATGGGTGCATCTACACTTACAAGTTAGGTTGACTTAAGGAGGTTTAAGTCGACCTAAACTACTCCATGTCAACACTGGGCTTTCCTTAAGTCGATGTAAGCATTTCCTTAAGTCGACTTAATAACACCTCATTTTACATTGACTTACTGCTTAAATCGACCTTATTGGGTTGACTTAAGCCAGTGTGGACAGGGACTAGCACCTAAGTTGACCTTATTAAGTCAACTTAAAGCATTAAGTTGACTTAATAAGGTTGAAAAGGGGCCATGTCTAGACTAGTTGACCTTATAAAGTCAACTTAACTTTTCTAGTATAGACATAGCTGATGAGATTTCTTTTGGCCCAGTGCTCTGATTTGTCCCTGCCCTCCAGCTTGTCTACCATCCTCCCAGCTTGGTGTCATCCGCGAGTTTACTGAGTGTGCAGTCTATCCCATCATCCAGATCATTAATGAAGATGTTGAACAGAACTGGCCCCAGGACTGACCTCTGGGGCATTCCACTCGTTACTGGTTACTTTTCCACTCTTACTTTCACGTAGGGCTGTATTAATACAGGGGCTATAGGGGCTGAAGCCCCAGGCCCCAGCCTAAAGGGGGGCTCTGGGCTTCAGCCCCTAATGCTCCTGTCTGATCTGTCCCCCTGCCCCCACCATCCCGCTCACTGCTGACAGGGTTTGGGGGAGCATTGGGAGGGCCCTTGCTCTGCTGGCAGAAGCCAGGCTTTGCTCTCCCATCCTGTTCACAGGCCGGCTGGTCCACCCCTAGTGGCGGGGCAGGCCGGTGCTTGTTTGCTGGCTGGTGCGCAGTGTGGCCTTCCAGGGCCCGTGGCCCTGGTCACCTGCACTGGAGGCCACGCCACACACCAGCCAGCTGCACCCCTGAGAATAGACCAGCTGGAATGGGGCCAGGGTGGAGGGTCCTCTGGCCCCAGGGCTCCACCCAGTGATGGCCCACCTACAGACCACCATGGTGGGGAGGCAGGGGCCCCCAGTAAGGGGGCTGAGGCCTGGGAGGATCACGGTGGGGGGCAGCCTGGAGCCACAAGGCTGATTAATTTGGCCCTGCTTTCACCAGGTCTCTCACCAAAGGCTCTTAAGCAAAGTGAGCAGTAATGGGAAGATCCTCTCCTAGATCAGTAACTGGTTGAAACCCAGGAAACAAGGGGTAGGAATAAAGGGTCAGTTTTCAGACTGGAGTGAGGTAAAAAGTGGTGACCCCCCACAGAGGTCTGTACTGGGACCAGTACTGTTCAACGTATTTATAAATGATCTGGAAAAAGGGGTGAACAGTGAGGTGACAAAATATGCAGAGGATACAGAACTATTCAAGGCTATGTCTACACTATAAAAGGTTAGGTTGACTTTGTTAAGTTGACCTAAAGTCGACCACATTAGGTCGACTTAAAGTGCTTTCCCTTAATCGGTATTTATTAAGTCGACCTAACTTGCCTTAGGTCGACCCAAGAAAGTGGGCTTAGGTCGACCAAAGGAGGGTTAGTTTGACCTAATGAGTGGTCCTTATTAAGTCGACCTAATGAAAGCCTAGTGTGGACAGGGCTTAAGTTAGGTTGGCTTAAGCCTCCTTAAATCGACCTAACTTGCCAGTGTAGACATAGCCTTGATAGTTAAGTCCAAAGCTGATTGGGGATAGTTACAAAGGGGTCTTAAAAAACTGGGTGACTGGGCAAAAAAATGGCAGATGCAATTGCATTGATAAACGCAAAGTAATGCACATTGGAAAACTTAATCCCAACTATACATATAAAATGATGGGGTCTAAATTTACTTTTCACCACTCAAGAATGACATTTTAGAGTTATTGTGCATAGTTCTCTGAAAATATTCCACTCAGTGTGCAGCGGCAGCAAAAAAAACTAAGAACACTGGGAAGCATTAGTAAAGGGAAGACAATAAGTCAGAAAAGAGAAAATACCATATTTGTTCTTTATTGTTTGCCTATCTTGAATACTGCATGCAGATCTGGTACCCCCATGTCAAAAAAGATGTAGCAGAATTAGAAAAGATACAGAAAAGGGCAACAAAAATAATGACGGGTTACGGAACAGCCTTCATATGTGGAAAGGAAGACAGGGACTTTTCAGCTTCGAAAATAGGTGACTAAGAGGGATATGATAGAAAGCTATAAAACATTAATGACATGGAGAAAGTAAATACAGAAGTATTACTCATTCTCATAACACAGGAATTAGGGGTCAACAAATGAAATTAAGAAGAAGCGGGTTTAAAATGAAGAAAAAGAAGTATTTCTTCACATAGCACATCTGTGCAACTCCTTGCCAGAGGATGTTATGAAAGCCAAGATTATAATGGGGTTCCAAAAAGAACTAGATCAGTTTATGGAGGATAGGTCCATCAATGGCTATTAGCCCAGATAGGCCGGGACAGCTATTTGCCAGAGACTGGGAATGGGTGACGGGATGGATCACTTGACGATTATGTGTTCTATTAATTCCCTCTGAAGCATCTGGCATTGGCCACTGTTAGAAGACAGGATACTGGGCTAGATGGGCCATTGGCCAGACCCAGTACAACTGTTCTTGTATTCTTAAACATCTTATGATTTCTCGAGGGTTGACCCATGATTTTTGAATTCCTGGGTTGATGGCACTGACTGTATAAAATATCCGCTCATGTCTGTGCTAACTCTGTCTCTTTGCTCCTGGCAGGCATAAGCTCTGGGTCAGAAATTATGGTCTATGGAAGCCTGGGGTGTCCAACACCGTTGACCATAACGGCTGAACTTTATTCTTTTGCTCAGCAATCTAGCGAAATTAAATGGAAACGTAGTGATGGGGCTCACAACAAAAAGGAAATTATCATCTCTTATTCTAAAGACAATTGTACAAATTTCATGCCGGGTCAGATGAAGTTTCACCCGGAGAACTTCTCCCTGGAAATACTGGAGACCAAGAGAGAGGACGCAAACCACTATGAATGCACAGTGACCAAAGGACGTGAGGAAAAGTCTTTGCCCTTCAAGTTGGAAGTGTATGGTAATGAGCACAGGATTCATGTGCAAGTTTGGGGAACTATACTGGGTCCCAATAGCTGGCCTAGCTCCAGGAGCGGGAGGCAAGTCGATTCGTATGAGAAAAAGTTATTGCTGTGAGGAAATGGTGTCTGCTTTCAGTTACTCCAGCCTCACCAGCAGGCAGTGCTGTATGCGGTGGGGCCAAGCATGTTTACTATAAGAGGAGCTTCCAACTGTTTCAGTCCCTTGCCCTCCCTGCAAGGGATGCTGTAGACACCATGGCACTCGCCCACTCCAGCAGCCTCAGCACCTTTCAGACTCCGCCCAGCACCCAATGGCCCACACTCCCTTCAGCACCCACTCAGCTAACCAGTACACTTAGACACCCTCCTTTTCCACTCCTACAGGCCCCTCCACACCATGTTCTGTGCAGCCTTTCCTTGGGGTGCAACCCCCCAAATCCATAGGTCTATGTGAATTATTCATAACATGCAAATGAGTGGATTGTATAATTTGCATAAAACACCACTCAAAGAGCAGCACCAAACACAGCAGCTAGGGGAGACCTTAGTGGCTGGAGCTTGCTGCCCAGGCAAATTGTGCCGATGGTGCTGGCATTTAGACCACATGCAGCCCCAGAGACGGGGTGACCACAACCCCTTCGGCTTCTCTGGGAGCCAGATCAGGCCAATAGCTTTTCACTCAGCTCCATCCTTCCCAAGAGACAATCTTCCGTCCTTCTCTCTCCTTGCAGAGAAGGTATCTGATACCACCATCCAGATGGTCAACAGGACCCATGGCAACGACAGCTGCACCATGACCCTGAGTTGCACAGTGAACACAGGGGACAATGTGACCTACAGCTGGGCAAGCAGCCAGGGCAATGCCTTCCAGATGAGCCTGTACAATGGCAGCTTACTGCACCTCTCCCTGACCCCGGAGGAGAGCAGTTTCTCCTGTGTTTGCAATGCCAGCAATAGAGTCAGCTGGCAAACCACCAGCTTCAGCTCCTCAGTGGAGTGCATCAAGGAGCCAGGAGGTAAGAGATGCTGGGGGGAAGGAGGAGGGGGAGGGAAATCACCTCCCACCGCACCGTGCCCATCACACCTGGGGCCAAGGGGCACTTGGCTATTGACTTGGTTTGATTGCACAGGCCAGACCCCCCTGCTGCTGGAGGAAACCAGCTGGGCTAAGACTTGGCTCTACATCTTTACTTTGTCTTGGGTCTTCTATGGAGCCTCTGAGTCCAGCTGCACACTCAGAGACAGGGATGGGCACAGATCTGTGAACTCAGAAATGGGCCCCGGGCTCTGCCAGCCCACTTTAAACCTATGGGCACCTCCCACGATATGGACATTGAAATTGGCACTGAAGGAACTAGTACCTAAGAGGGCCAGCATAGTTCCAATGAAATAAACAGGCCTGAGTCTCGTCTTGCATATGCCTCTCATGTAAAGCAGAACTAGCTCAAAGGACCTTGGAGGAAAATAGAGTGATCAGGAACAGTCAACATGGATTCACCAAGGGCAAATCGTGCCTGACCAACCTGATTTCCTTCTATGATGGCATGACTGGATTTGTGGATGCAGGAAGAGCCATTGACATGGTATACCTTGACTTTAGCAAGGCTTTTGATACGGTTTCCCACAGCATTCTCGTCGGCAAGTTAAGGAAGTATGGGTTGGAAGAGTGGACCGTAGGGTGGATCGAAAACTGGTTAGATCAATGGGCTCAGTGGGTAGGAATCAATGGCTCGATGTCTGGTTGGCAACCGGTAACAAGTGGAGTGCCCCAGGGGTCGGTCCTGGGGCCAGTTCTATTCAACATCTTCATCAATGATCTTGATGATGGAATAGGCTGCATGCTTAGTAAGTTTGCGGATGACACCAAGTTGGGGGGAATGGTAGATACTCTGGAGGGCAGGGACAGGATCCAGGGAGACTTGGACAAATTGGAACAGTGGGCCGAAAGAAACCTCATGAGGTTCAACAAAGACAAGTGCAAAGTCCTGCACTTAGGACGGAAAAATCCCATGCACTGCTACAGGCTGGGGACCGATCAGCTAAGTAGCAGCGCTGTAGAAAAGGACCTGGGAGTTATGGTGGACGGGAAGATGAATATGAGCCAACAGTGTGCCCTTGTTGCCAAAAAGGCCAATGGCATATTAGGCTGCATCAGTAGGAGTATTGCCAGGAGATCGAGGGATATGATAATTCCCCTCTATTTGACACTGGTCAGGCCGCATCTGGAATACTGTGTCCAGTTTTGGGCTCCCCACTGCAGAAAGGATGTGGACAAATTAGAAAGAGTCTAGTGGAGGGCAACAAAAATGATTAGGGGGCTGGGGCACATGACTTATGAGGAGAGACTGAAGGAACTAGGCTTATTTAGTCTACAGAAGAGAAGACTGAGGGGAGATTTGATAGCAACCTTCAACTACTTGAAGGGTTGCTCCAAAGAGGAGGGAGCTAGGCTGTTCTCGAGGGTAACAGAGGCCAGAACAAGGAGCAATGGTTTCAAATTACAGCTGGGGAGGTCAAGGTTGGATATTAGGAAAAACTTTTTCACTAGGAGGGTGGTGAAGCATTGGAATGGGCTATCTAGAGAGGTGGTAGAATCTCCATCTTTGGAGATTTTTAAGGCCCGGTTAGACAAAACCCTGGCTGGGGTGATTTAGTGGGAGTGGTCCTGCTTTTTAGCAGGGGGTTGGACTAGATGACCTCATGAGGTCCCTTCCAACCCTATTATTCTATGACTTATTTCAGCAGTCAGATGTGGACACTGGGCATTCAGAGCTCTGGGCAAGGAGCTGCACAGAAGAAGCCATTTGTGGTGGTCCGACAAACCTAAAAACTATGCCTGGTATTTGTGAGCTCTACCTGCTGGCACCTTATCTGCTCACTATTTACATCTATGTAGACACCACGGTCTTCGAAGGCTGGGAGAGTAATGGGCAGTGCTATTTTTGTAAAAAAAAAAAAAAAAAAAACAAGATGCTGGTACTCGGCCAGGGACCTGGGACTGCCAGTGGCTGCCGCAGGAGCCAGGGCCTTATCACTGTGAAAAAAAAGGTGCCAGTACTCAGTACCCCTGAGAGGGTCAGTTTCCGCGTGGGCTGAAGGCTTAGAGAACTGATGTACATTGGAGCCTTTTTACACCATTCTGGCTGTGGAAAGCAGCTTTGACAGTGGGTATGACTCTAATTTGCATCAACCTTAAGAACCTCTTTTTCCTGCCAGGGCTTTAGTGTAAATGAAAACCCCATTTCCAGTTTCAGGGTTGCTTGGTTTTCAGTGCTAATCATGCAG
>ML686130.1:67222-78506 GCA_007922175.1 Pelusios castaneus
TAAATGCTTCCCTAAATCCAGACAGCATCACACCCTGCCCACATGCCCTGCCAGGGTCCCTGTCCCCCTTTGCCCCATTGCACACAAGGGCTTCCCCCCCCCACCACTGTGGACCTGCCCAAGGTCTCCCTAGCCCCTAGAAGTTGACCTAGGGGTCCAGTGTGGATGCTCTAGGTCGACTTTGTAAGTTCCCCCTTAAGTCGACTTTAATTTTAAGTGTAGACACACTAAGTTGACTTAGTTAAAGTCGACTTAAAAGTGCAAGTGTAGACATAGCCAGGGAGCCCACCCTATGCCTTCCAATAGCTCCTTACAGAGGCCGACTCCCCTTGTTCCACCCTCCAGGCTCCTCTACTGAGTTGCCAAGTCCATTTAAGCTGTGCTTGCCCCTGCTTCACCACTGCAACCGTGGTCACTAATTATCACTTATGCTGCCAATGAGGCTGAAGGACAGCTGCCAAGTCATGGGCAAGGCTGAGTCCAGCGTGCCTCAAAGGCCAGTCTGCCCCTGACAGCGTGCAACTCCATGGAAGCCTATGGCCCATTTTCAGAAGAGACTTATGGTCAGATTTTTAAAGATATTTAGATGCCCTACTCTCATTGGTTTCAATGGGAGTTGGATGCATAAATATCTCTAAAAATCTGACCTTTAGCAACTTTTGAATTTCAATGAGATTTAGTTTCCTAAGGCCCAGATTCTCCAAGGCATTTTAGGTTCCTAACTGCCTTTAAAACCAATTGGAGTTAGGAACCTACATATCTTTGAGGATCTGGGCCGTAAATCACTTTTGAAAATGGCACTTAGGCTCTTTTGAAAATTTTACTCCGAGGCCCTGATCTAGCAAAACATGTGCATTCTTAACTTTAAGTGCATGAGTAGCCCTAGTATAGACACTGGATCTGATTCTCCTATATATGGAAATCTTCATACCAATCTGGTAGTGTAAAGAGGTTGTAATTTACTCCCACTTTAAATCCCCTTTACTCCACAAGAGATGTGTATGTAGTATAAAGGAGGCTGAGAATTACCTCAGTGGGGCTATTTGCATGCTTAAAGTTGAGCCTGTACTTCAGTGCTGGGTCGGGGCCTCGTGATACTGTTTGCTGATGCCGCACATCCTGTGTTTTCTTTTGGGTGTACAAACCATGATTAAAGAGATAAATGAAGCTGAGATGTGATCTTGAAGTCATATAAGCGCTCACTTCTGTTGACTATCCCCTTAGTGTAAAAGTGCAGTGACAAATTATTGAGAATCTTTTTTTTCCCTAAATTATTTTTCAGGCTCCCTCATGAATAAGTACTTGTTGGGATGCATCGTATCAATAATCATTGTGCTTCTGGTCCTCGGTGTGGGGGTTTTCGCATACTATCTACACAAGAGAGGTAGGTTTTCAAGGCCTTGGGAACTTGTTATTGTCTTAGATTGTGTCTACCCTACAAAGTTATCAATTTAATTTACATCAGCATACAGCCTAGTTCCAACACTGGTGCACGTCTACATGTTGCTCCTTACGTCTGTGGTACGTGTCCTCCCCAGGAGCACTTACATCAATTGTACGGTCTTTGTGGGAAACTGTGGGTCAGCTCCTGAAAGCTGGGAATGGTTGATGTAAGCAGTTCCGCATCTGCAATGACACAGTGTCGACCTGATTACATCAACCTTGACTTTACACCGCTCGAGGTGGTGAAGTTAAGTTGGTGCAGCAGGCTGTTAGGTTAGCGGGAGCCAAATTTAAGTGTAGACATTCTCCTACCAGTGACCTGTGGCAGCTCCTGCCAGATAAGAACTAACTCCCCTTGTTCCTCCCTCCAGGCTCCTCCTTCTTCCTCTACTGAGTACATAGTTAGGTAAATGGAAGCTGCCGTGTGTCGACCTAACTCTGCAGCATAGACCGGGTTGTAGTCTTGGTCAACTCTCAGTTTTTGTACTGGTCTAATGCTTCCAGTTAGGGCAGCAATTATTTATACCAGTACACCTCTAGTGATACCAGTATTCAAATGTCTTAATATAGCTTATTCCCTTTTCCAAACAGAAATAAGCACCTTTCCTGTTGGTCTAGCTCCAGCCACACTTTCGGGGGTTGGAGGACTTTATGCCAGTTAAAGCAGTAGGCGTTTGTGTTTAGAGGAGTCTTTAGGGTGAAATTTATCCCTGTACACAAAGGGCCAGCACACAGCCCTTGCATCACGTAGGTCCTCCTTCATTAGACTCTGGAACTCGTTGCCACAAGGTGTCACTGTAGCCAAGAACTTACCAATATTCAAAGAGGAGTTGGACATATACATAGATAATTAGAAAATCTACAGTTTTATCCTTCCTACCTGCCCCCCACCTCCACTGTAGCAACTGGCACCTCACAATTTTTAATAGTTATCTTGCAGCATCCCTGGGATGTAGGGAAGTGCTGTAATTTTACACATGGGGATGTGAGGCATGGAGAGATTTAGGCCAGGTCTATCTTGGAGAAGCTTTGAAGTTATACAGCTATCCTGGCAAATCCTCCTTCTGTGGATGCAGTTTAAGCCACCAAAAATTGCTTTTGCTGGTATGGCACACACTGGCTCCCCAAATGAAATAAACCATACTTTCAAAAGCCCTTTTCTTCTGGTATAACTGCACCTTTGGTAGGGCTTTTGCTGGTATTAAAATGACATCAAAAAATAACATCCCACACCACATTGTCTCTCTAGCAAGAGGCTCTAGTGCAGACCCGGCCTTCAGCATCTGGTGCGCGGCCACTGTCCGATGTAGTAGAGTGGGTTAACTAGAACCAGTTCTGACCCTGACTGGAATGTCAATGTGCGTAGGCTTTGTTCTGTGTCTCCGCACATGAGTAAATTTCACTTGCACAGAACATTCTGCCATGGAATACAGACTAGCCGTGCGTTCATTCTCTAGGGAACGCCACCCTACTAGTTTATTTTACAGAAGGCTTATTTTCCATCAAGCACACCGATTACAGGCAGGAAGGAAACAATGTTAAAAAAAAATGTAAGCTCTCAAATGAAACTTCATCATATGTCTTTGATCTCTTCTCATGACTTCAAAGGAAAGCTAGAGATCCTAAATTAGATACAACATGATATGTATCTCAGATACATCTGAGATAAACAGGACAACACGCAATTAATTCACTTCTGTGCTGAACCTTGCACAGGCACTTATGTTCGTGTGATGCAAAGCTTTTTTTGTAAAAGAAAAGGTGCTGGTACTCGGTCAAGGACCTGGGGCCACCAGTGGAGGCAGCAGGAGCCAGGGCCACATCACTGTGGAAAAAGGGTGCTGGTACTCAGTACCCCTGAGTACCATCACAAATAAAGCCCTGGTGTGATGCGAGTGCAAATCAAGGCAAAACTGTTTCACACCCACTTCACACTGGTACAAATGACTCCACAAAGCATTGGGCAATGGACAATCCTTGGAGGAGTTCTAGTTTGGGCACTCAGGTTCCCATTGTCCTCTATAGGCCAGGTCCCAGGTTGAACTACATCGCCCATGGTGCATGACTCCGTCCCCTCTTCATGAGAGAAGCAGGTATAGTGCAGGAAAAACTCAGTCCTGTGGCACTTTTAAAGACGTGTAGGAATCCCTCTGCAAGGTGCATCATGGGAGACGCAGTTCAGTCAGAGATCTCAGTTCATAGAGAAGAATGGAAGCATGAGGCAACTGGAACTACAACTCCCATGAGGCACCATTTTAAATGGACCTATTCCAGTTTTGGGTTTAAATATCTTTTCAGTATTTTGACAAAATACTGAAATCTTCTGTCAAAAGCAGACACCACTCATGAAAAAATTTTTGTCTAGTCCAAAACCTAATTTTCTGTCAAAAATCCCCTGTTTGGATAGAAAATTTTTGACCTGCACTGTCCGTAAGCCCTTCACGACACAAGGTGGAGTTGAAGGGGGACACAAGTGGTTTCAGGAGGCAGAAGTTCCAAAACCCTGGGAAACAACAATTTAGAGGAAGCCAGAATTTCATTAGGACATTATACTGCTTAGCCTGCAAGAACTGTGACGTATTCCAAAGGCATCCTGGCCTGGATTTCAAAGAATGTAGATTGCAAGGCTGATGTGATCAAACTTATCTGTCCCTTTTCTCTCTCCTACCCTAACAACCCTTGCAATTGTGTTTTCAACCAGAACCCAAAAAGCATTCTCAGCTGCCGGAGGAAAAGGAATCATGCACAATTTACGCACAAGTCCAGAGGGTGGAGGTGAGTTGGGTGTGGGTTTTCAGTGCACAATGCAGCCTGGATACAGCCTGTGTGGCCCTGGCTTTCAATTAGAGGGTAAAAGTCCCATCTAAATTGTGGGTGAATTTCACCTGGGACAGAGGGCCACAAGGCTCATGGGTCACTTCATTTGGGTTTGATTAGTGCACTGGGGTTCTGCCCGAAGGGGAACACACATACTCCCGGTACTGATTTTAACATCCAGCTGCACTCAGAAAACTCACACTATCCAACTAGGTCCTTCCTGCTCCCTGAGTCTGTGCCCTCAGGAGTCATTGAATCAACTTGTTTGACTGCCCAGAAGAAGGTTACACCCCTGTGTACTGTTTCCACTCTGTTTCACACAACCTCTGCCAAAGGGCCTGCCCCCTGCTGAGTTTTCACAGGTGCCAGTTCTATGGGTACATCTGCCCTGCACATTATGGCCGGGTGCCTTGGGGACTCGGTGGCATCCGGGATGCATTGTAAAGCTGGGCTTCCAATTGCTGGGCACAGGACTCCCAGCCATGCTAACACATGCAGCATGACACAGACCTTCTGATTCAGATCTGCAACTTGAGTTGCATCCACGCTGCAAAATGACACGGCTCGGACCAGAAACTTGGCTAGCCTTGGGCTCTGAGGTCTTAGGCCCCGAAGTTCTGAGCGCCAGCTGACCCAAGTCAGTCTACTCTGTGTGTGGGTGAAAAGGGATCTCAGCGTGTAGTGTAGACATTCCCTAGGGGGCACGGAGATCTTTGTGCAGTGATAAGGGACCCATGTGTTTGTCATCTCTCAGTGACTCCATTAAAAGAACTTTTTGCTTTGGTTTCCTAACTGCCAGCCCAGATAGATTTCCCCCTGGGCAAGCTACTCTGGGTTTCTCCCTTCTAGCAAATCACCTGAGGTTCTGCAGGCCAAATTCTCCCCTTATTGATCCCTATTCAGCCTTCTTGCCTTCACACCAGTGCCCTCTGCCTGCACCCCATGGCTTGAGCATGTTGGCCTATCCAAAACCGACTGGAACTTCATAAACAGTTTTGCTGATAGTGCATTCAAAGGAGTTGCGCTGGTGCAACATTACAGACGTCTTCCCATCGCAACCTACCTGTTGCACAGGAAAGGGTGGTCAACAAAAATGCTTCCAAGATCCTCACCTAAGCAGAATCGCACCTGGTGCTGCAAAAATATTGATAACTTCAAAGACACAGCCAAGGACAGCCCAGAATGGACTGTAACTAGCCCCTTCACACTTCCTATTGATCGCTGTTCCTGACCACAAAACCCCCTTCCTGTCCAGCGCTGAGGTCATGTCCTTGTTCAGGAGCATTTGCTCTAGTAACAACTCCTGGACACAGCTCTTGGGCGAATCTGAAAGAGAAGGCCACTAGCCGGCCACTAGCCGTGCGAGTGAGACACTTTTGGCCACTGGGTGTCGTTAGAGACCCATAACCGAATCTGTACATGACGAGGGCCAAATGTCACATTCTATTATATCGGCATCAGAGCTAGGCATCTCACTGATATTAGTGGAGCTCTTCTGGATTCACACCAGGGTACTGGGAGCAGAATTGGGTTTTGGTGCCTTCAGCACTTGGGGATTTCACCTGGCTTCACACCCAAACTCCAGTGAGACGAGTTGGTCTCTATCCAGGCAGTGGCAGGCTGGAAGCTCTCTGCACAGCCATCTCTCCTGCCCTGCTCTCTACAGCACCCTCTGTGGGAGAGGCTGGGACTGGAGGCACCGGGAGCACCCTCAAAGCCAGTCCCTCTTTGTGCCTGCAGCCCCCCTTGCATATCTGGCCAGCTCTGCCGGCTGGTGCAGAGAGGCATGCAGCTTAGTACATTGACTTGAGGGAACCTAGCCTTTAATTTAGCAGCAGCCAGGGTCCACACTGTAACATCAACTTCAGCATACAGAATTCCTCCCAAGCCCCCCCTGGTCACAGGTGGTTTCCTGGCCCACTTTTGAATGTGTAGCGAGGGCCCAAGGAAGCTGAGCGTTGCAGTCGGCACATGTGGCTGCCCCCATCTGGGCAGGAAGTGGTGGGGGGTCCGTTGAACGCATTTGTCTCATAGTTTCCTCTTCACAGAAGCAGAAAAGCTTTCCTACTGGGGCCCACTCTGAATGCACCACCATCTACGTCTCCGCCACCGCATTGCCTCCAGATATCCCAAAGGTGAGAGCTGATTCTCAGCCACTGAATTGCTAGTCCTTCCGGTAAAGCCCCTTTTGGAGGGAGAAGCTGTCATCACAATCCCCTCCTGCAAGGACCTTCTCATCCTAGCTGCATCCAGCCCTTCTTTGTAGGAGCAGATGGGGGGTCACAGCAATAAACTCAGGCAAACTGGTGCTGGACAGGAAATAGGTCGGGCCAACTCCTCCTCTGGGCTCAGTGGAGTGCCTCCGGATTTATGTCTCCTGAGGGTCTGGCGTGAAGGTGCAGATGAGGGTGTCCGAGGATGTTTGCCCCATTAATTCGCTGGTGCTAGAAGTGTTCAGCCTTGGAACACGGCAAAGCTCTGAGAAATGTTTTCACCAGCCGTACTCGCTGTTTGCATAACAGCCTCGCAGCATGAGGGGGCCATGGGCTTTCAACGCCTCACAGCACAAATCTGCTCTGATTAGGAGGCTGCCCCATAACCTCCTGATGGTTAGAAACTTCTTCTCATCTTCAGCCTCAGTTTACTCTTGGCCACTTTATCCCCATTGGTTCTGGAGCTAATATTGTCCTTGAGTTTCAATATCTCTTCTCCCTCCCAGATGTTTTTCCCCGCTGTATTTATAGAAAGCAATCAGAGTCCCCTCTCAGCGTGTCCTTTACTAGACTAACCAAGCTAAGCTCTTTTAGTTCCTTCTGAAAAGAGCAGCCTCCATTCCCCTAACCACCCTGGCAGCCCCTCTCTGAACCTGGTCCAGTTTGAATTAGCTGGCAGCAGTAGTAGGCCATTATCTTCCAGTGGCCCACCACACGTACACACTCAGCCAGCGTATTACACGTCCCCTTCTTCCTGAAGGGCTGGAAACAGAACAGGCAACTCTTGGACTCAGCTCACCCCGCTATTGGACTATTTGCTGCTTTGTTTCCCACTCCCTTTATGCTGAAAATAGCCATGGGGCTGCAGAATGTTACATTTGCTCCTCAATGCCTGTGCGTTGCTTGATTTGCAAGCACACTCACTGTCTGTCCTTGCACTATTTTCTTTCCCAGACCCAAGATCCAGAACTGAAGACAGTTTATGACAGTGTGATGCTCCCACGGAGTTGAGTCCCTCCCAGGGGAATGTGCAAAATGGCAGCCATGCTGGAGATACCTACACACTGCTATCCAGCACTCTATCCTGCACGCAGCAGAAACTTCTCCAGCTGGCTGAACTTTTACCTGCAGTGTCTGGGTAAAAACCCCACGCGTCTTCCACAGAAATGGGATAAAACTCCACCATGCAGTATCGTTTGGCAAAACAGGTTTCGTCCAAACCAAACTGAGTCTTAAATGCTGTAAACAAGAGTCCGAATTCATAGCCATAGAGCAGAGAGGAAGAATCTGGGTGAGGCCAGATATCTACGTGGGACTTGGCTACTGGGTTTACGGGAAATACAACGGAGAGGGGTGGCCGTGTAAATCCCTAGGTGGGATGGATAGACAGACAGAAGGACAAGCACGGGAGAATGGCCAGGGAGGAGAGACAGAGGGAGATGTAGAAAGGCTGCTCCAGGTCACCAGAGCTGCAGAGAAGGTTCTTTCAAAGGCTCTAAAAGAAGTCACATGCTGGAGGACTTGTGAGGAGGAGAAACAGTGTATCTGTCTACTGCCAGGTGCACGGAGGGTTTAAAAAATAAAGAGAACTGGATCCCAATCCCCTCAATTGGTATAAATCAGCCTAGCTCCCTGGACGCCACTGAAGCTACACAGATTTACATCAGCAGCACATCTGGCTCGTGTGAATGTTATCCCTGTGCATTATCAGCCTGCTGCTTCTAGACTAGCAAGGTTAAAACTTGGAGCTCAGGCCCAGAGCAGGATGGCTCCGGGAGGCCTGATTCAACCAGCTTGGCAGTGAGGATCAGCTCTTCCCTGCATGCTGCTGCATAGCTTACAGGAGGACGAAATTCACCCTGCACAGAAGTCCAGCGTGAGGCCGGTGCCAGTTCAATCTTATTTGGAGGGGTGAAGGGAATTTGACTCGCACGTAGAGCTAACTGGAGAAACTTCCGTAGAACCATATTCCAGAGGATTGTGCCATTCTACTGAACTCAACCCCCTTGCAAAGTCAGGTCCATTTTTTGCAGGAATTTCATTTAGGAAGAAAACCAGGAGGAAACTTTCCTGTAACGTCGAAACATCTCATTCAGACATTTTTCAGAGTGCAATGTTTTTCATTCTGATGGGACTTTTCGCTTGAATTATTTTTTAATTTTGCCTCCTCTATTGCAATGCACCTTATGGAGTTGCCTTCTAATGCAGTTGTTTTATTAAAAAAAAATGAACTCAAAAGGAAATGTCAGCAAAGCAAAATGTTCTGATTGCCCCCAAACTCTTTCAATTTGTCATTTTGATTCAGAACGAAGCCGTATTTTGAAATTTCTGAATGCCTTCCTGAATCAGAACTACTGCTGTGCACCCAGATCCAGTTATAAAGATTCCTTGGGTTGGCCCTCTGGGCAGGGATGAATTTCATCATCAGAGAACAGACCCCTTTGTAACTCAGAAAATGTCAGCTGTGGGCAGAATCATTCCCAGTGTATTTACCCCTCTGGACTGCAAGAACGGGTAAGGATAGTGCAGGCAATGACACAGATTGCTTTTAAAATGGTGCATTAACGTGAGATGCAGTGTGGTCTAGCAGAGCACAGTGTCTAGGCATCCAGACTCCTGGGGTCTCATCTTTGCTCTGCCACCAACTGCCTGTGTGACCTTGGGAAAGTCACTTTGCCTCCCTGTGTCTCAGTTCCCCTTTCTCCGCCTTGACCTTTAAAATGGGGATCATGATACCGACTTAGAATCCATATTAGTAAACTGCTTTGGAAGCCTCTTAGAATGGCTTAATATTATTCATGCAGTGTGACCTGACGGGATGTGCCAGGTAAAGGAAAGGGGAAAACCGAGTAGATTGAAACCTGCCAAAGAAACATATTGTGGTTTTAGTTCCTAGGCTGCACGTGAGTGAGAGCACTGAAAATCCAACCACTCTCAGAAAGCGTTCCAGTCATATTCTTTCGCATTCTCCTCTCCACCTCAGCCTCCTTCCCCCTGCAGGTTCAACTTCTTTGCAAGAGGCACTTTCCTCCAGGAAGGTAGCAAAGCCTGCAGACCAGACATGATGAACTTCCAACAACCCTCAGTTTTGTTCTTAGTACAGACATGGGGCCAGCTCATCTGCTGAGGCTGCTCCCTGCTGCCGTGGGGAGGTGCCAAGGTGCCCTTTGTGCTTCTCCAGTCCTGGGCTGCGGGTGTAGAGAGGAGGGGGGCTTAAGCATGAATCAGGCTCACCCTCTGGGCTCAGTGGTGTTCTTAGTGTCCTGCCTTCTCAGGAAGTGTAGGGCCGTTCTGTGCTTTTTGCAGCACACGGAGTTCACACCTCTGTGTGGGGAGCAAGGTGTCTTTGCTGATGCTGGCTGCTGAGGATGGCCATGGTAACCTTTCACAGGCATCTCACACACACACGATTGCATCTAATGGGCCCCGGCAGGTTTCCCAGGCCAGAAAAATGTCTCCTGATCTGTAAAAGGGTGAATCGTTTACTCCCCTTTTCCCCTGCAGGGCCATGGGCATTGGAGGGGGGACCCCAAACCTGGGTATATCGCAGGATGTGGAGATGCCTGGGATTAGGGATGAGACCAGAAGTGGATTATTGGGTCAAAGTGATACCGGCTGCCCCACAAGCCTTCATTAGTTAATGATTCCCCCGCAGATCCACCAGCTGCTACCAGCAGAAGCAGACTCCTCAGCTAAAGTAGATCCACATATACACAACCATCCAGAGGGAACAGGGAGGGTTGGGTGGCGAAGACTACAGAGTAGATTCTGTATTGAGACTTCCAGAGGGGTAGCCATGTTAGTCTGGATTTGTGTCCGTTTATCCTTTTGTGCAAGGACAGTCTGGTTTGGCCAATGTACATGGCAGAGGGGCATTTCTGGCACATGATGGCATAAACCACATTAGTGGATGTGCAGGTGAATGAGCCCTGATGGTGTGGCTGGGACCTGTCATAGTATCGACACAAATCCAACAAATAATAAATGGCAATAAAAAATGGCAACATCCATAAACCTGTAGGAGAACACTTCAACCTCCATGGACACTCAGTAGCTGACCTGAAAGTTGCCATACTTCAACAGAGAAACTACAAAACCAGACTTCAGTGTGAAACTGCAGAGCTGGAGCTGATTTGCAAGCTTGACACAATCAGACTGGGTCTGAATAGGGACTTGGTTAGCTCACTACAAAAAGTGATTGTTCGGTTCACACATTTATCAACTGGTGTGAATAGGCCCCATCTGCTTTCTGAACTCACTTTGCTAACACTTGCCCTCCTCCATCCTGGCAGGTGTATATATACCGCTCCACTGTGATCTCCACTTCATGCAACTGACGAAGCAGGTTATAGCCCACGAAAGCTTATGCCGAAGAAAATCTGTTAGTCTATAAGGTGCCACAGGACTCTCGTCGTTTTTGCTGTATCAACACTGCTGGACACAGACAGACCTGAGGGAGGGCTCTTTCTGGCTCCCAGCCCCTGCTGCCTTATGTCACTACAGGGGCTCCTTAAATCCTAGCCTGGGCTAAGCCCTTTGGGAAGGAGCAGCTGGCTGCAATGCCTTGGTGCACAAACACTCCACTCTGTTGGGGTCCCGTAGCTGAGTAGTGCTGGCTGGGGAAGGCACGTGGCTGCCCTGGATATTCAACAGCTCATCCGGGCAGCAGAACTCTGAGGGGGCGGGGCAGTGGGTCAAACAGGTTCCACGTCCTATGAATGACACCTCGCCTCCGTGGCGCATTTCAGATGGAAAGCAGTAGTAGCTTTTAAAGGTGAAAGAGGATCATAGAAAATCCCCCTCCAAAGAGC
>ML686130.1:83506-153662 GCA_007922175.1 Pelusios castaneus
GGAGGCACTGACATGTACATTAGTGGTCAGGGGGGTCAAATAATAGAGGGTTGAACCGGTCCACCCGACAACCCAAACAAACATTAGAGGCATTGAATACTGTTCCCATAGGGAAAGAAGTAAGGGGGGCAGAGGGGTAGGGAAGATTAACAATGACAGGGAAAGTATCAAAGGAATCAGAAAGGTTATAAGCAGAAGATATTTATTGCTGATCATTTTAAGTACAAAAAGGCTTAAGCACTTCTTTTCTTTAAAGATAAGTACACACTTTTAGCTGTTATATACTTGCAAGGTTTACTTTTACCATTAAACTTGTTATGTTATTATGCTGCAGCAGGTCTTAAAGATAAAATAAATGCGCATTAACTATTTAATCGCTAAAACTATTCTTATTACTCTGCACTTGCCCCTAGCAACAAAGGGGTGCCCCTAACTTCAAAGGGGACAGCAGGCTATCTACCTGTACTCCCAGGCTGGGGTGCTAAACTGCTTGATCCCTAACCTTAGCCCAATACCTTTTACAACCTAGGTTTGGGGAACTAAAACTAACTTCTAGTTTATCCAGTTGTTAAAAGAACAACCTTCCTGCTACAATCCCTTTAAGGGGACTGAGCCCTACACATCCCTAACCTTATACCTATCCCCCCGTACCCTCGGGGACCAGGGTGCTAAACTTCCCTTACTGTTTCAGTTACTCATATACCTGTTACTTATATACCTGTAGCTACTTTTGAGCCAGTGTTCACCTAGGCCTATTGGTGATTTCTTAATACTCACCGAACTCCTTGCCAACGTGTCAGTTTCGCCACCGTCGGGGATCAGGTGCTGACCTTTCTTTGATGAGCTCGGGCCAACGTGCCAGTCCAGTCAGCTTCAAGACTAGGACCTGACTTTTCTCTTTTCTTCTCTGGACTGACCCCACTTGCTATAGTGACCGGAGCACTGGGCGTCTTGAGTCAGTCCAACCCTGTCCGACTCAGTGTCCCCAGAGCTGATCTTTTATAGAGCTTTAGCCCTCTGTGCCCCTCCTGTTTTTACAGGGGTTCCCACAGTCTTTGCCACATTGCCATCAATCATTTTAGTTAGCTGTCAGCCATTGATCATTTTTAGTTAGTTGTCGAGGAGCTATCAGAGAGTTATCAGGGAGTTCTCTTCCGAGAAGAGATTGCAACCTTGTTGGGGATTCGAGGCTCGTTAGGGTGCTTGTTAGGATGCTCGTTAGGGCTGCAGCTGCTCATTAGGTGACGTCTGAGTTCCTGGCATAGGTCCATGTGAGCGGTTATGCTAAGGCCTTTGAAATCTGGTTCAGGCTTGGGCCTATACATGCTAACTACTACTCTTAAAACTAGTTTCCCCTAATAATATAAATTCCCATTAACCTAACCCACTCTATACAGAGGACTCTAGTGGCATGTGGTGGTGCTGGAGGAGTTGAGGGATCCCCAGTGGGATGTCTGTGACATGGCTGTAAGGAGGGTGGGATGAGGTGTTGGAGGATAAAAGTGATGAGGGACCAGAATAGGGTGAAATCAATCACACACATCCCAGGTACCAGTCATGTCTCGTGACATTTGCATCACGTTCCCAGGTCAAAGCTGCTTTCAAATGCCAGGTGAGTTCACATGCTCCACAGGGCTTGGTCCTGTGGTCACAGCCCTGACACTACTGGAGCCACTCATGCTTTATATCGGGCAAAAATAAGATCAGAATTATTGTTCTGGATTAATCCCTGCCTTGTATCTAAAGCCATCATCTACCTCCGGAAAGTGTGTGTTTTGGGGTCCTCCCCTCCCACGCTCTGGCAGGGGTGTGTAAATGCCAATACAAGGCAAAAGGCAGCAGAGAAGCAGTCCCCACAAACACAGGCTGTGGGTCAGGACTCCTGGGTTCTGGTCCTGGGCGGGGCAATGGGTGAGTCTAATGGGCTAGAGCAGGGGAGGAAGATTCATTACTGCACCCCCAACCCCCCAGCTCTGTAACTGGCCCACTGGGAGTTGGAAGGAACTTACTCACCTGGGGGAGGGTCCAAAGGGGGTAGCCATATCAGTCTGGTAGGTTGATAGCCTGTGCTATGGTGGGGGCCTGGGAGCGGGGAAGGGGAAGATTTGTTTTTGCTTAAAAGGCAAGAAGCGCGATCTGCCGTTCTCACTAGCAGCTGAAAGCCACTGCCCCTGACCAGCAGCAGCTCCAGGGCTGATTTGTAGATCAGGGAGACATTGTTGTTAAATGGCTTATTAAACTGAGTGATCAGTGAGGGAAAGCTTAGCGACCAACAGAACTGGCCCTGAGCCCTTTGTAATCTGCTCCACAATATGAAAGAATTTAATTTTTCTCTCTAATGTGGCGTCCCTTAAAGCCTGGTGCCATAGGCGACCATCTAGTTTGCCTCTATGGCCCCTGGCCTCCTGCAGAGCAGCTATCAGATGAAGTGCAGTGTGCGAAATTGCTGACCCATGCGGCTAAACATAAATGTACCTGGTGTGAAACTTACCCCTTTGAGCAAAACCCAGGTATCACGTATGCCCCTTTCTGTCCACATGACTTTGCACCAGCTCACCGCACAGCAGTGAATTTCATCCACAACAACAAAGTCAGCAGGCAGCTGGCAGATCAATTCGTTCCTTGACCAGTGAAAACCAGGGCTCTTGCACAGAGCGTGGTCTTTAAACTATTATTGCAGAGCTTAGTGAAAACCAGTTTTCGTTGGCTCCACCTAACGGTTTCTCCCCAGCTTTGGGGATATGCGCCTAGACAGAGTTTGAGTCCCTGACACCTCCTTCTCAGGTGTGAGAGCTGTTCAAAAAAGGCTGGGAAGGAAAAAAAATGTGATCGTAAAAACATGGAGGTGCTGTTGAGTTTTACTGAGCTGCTAGAGGGCTCTTGCTGCCAGAACTCAGGGAAGTGAAGCAGGTAAGTAGCTGAGTCCTCATAGATGTTCTGCAGCGTGAGTGTGGGCAAGACCCGTTGCTTCTCTGTGCTCCTGTTTGCTTTCCCATCCTGTGCCTGTTTTAAGGTCAGATCCTTACAGGGAGAATGTCTGCAACCTACTCTCCATTTCTGAGAAGATAACAGCTTTTTTAGACAAGGGAATTCAGTGGATCTAATTTCCCTAGATTTCAGTAAGGCATTTGATACTATTCCACATGGAAAACAAACAAGAAGTCCTGGGGCACTTTTAAAGACTAATAAATTTATTTATTCCATGAACTGTCGTGGGAGAAAATCCCACTTCGTCAGACACTTTGAAGATGGGGAATTTACAGAATGGGAGGAAAATAAATGCAGGGAAGTGTAAGTCATCAAATTTACTGTTACAGCCTGTTTTTTGTTTCTTTCTGATGTGTAGCTCATTTCTTTATTTGGTGCTGTTTCTTCTTCCTTGTAAATTTTCACTGGGTATAGCAAAACAACATTACTTTTTCATACAATGCACGGTAGTTTTTAGTTTTTGTTCCTAGTTCCTAGCTAAGGCTATGTCTACACTTGGCCAATTTAGTTGACAGCATGTGGTGTCTTACAGAGGAAGTGCCTATGACTTTTGTACTGAACTACCACCGGAAATTGCAGTAGTAGCGCAGACACCGAAATGAAGCTGTGTTGGTGCATGTGCATCGCTCCTCTCCTTTTCTACCACGCTGGTAAGTGCAGGCTGTTTGTCCGCTGCTCTTGCTGTGTGATTGACGGTTAAAGATCAGCATTAATTTAGCAGCTATACAGACTGGAGGCCAAGTGCCTCCATTGACATAACGGACCCACTGCTGTGCCTCATTCTCAGGCTTGTAGACAGCTCTCCCTAGGTGCAAGAGGGCAAGTCAGTCTTTGGGGCTCATTCAGTCCCCCCACTTTTCTGCGGAGCTGCCAGGCATTGAAATGACAGTGGAGTTTGTGCTTCTAGCTGCAGCATCCCAGAGTCATTTCACATTGGTCCCTGATCAGCTGTCAGGGTTGCCTTCAGTTAGGAGCAGCCGCATGGAGAATCTAGCCTATTGGTTTTCAAATTTAGGGTCAGGACCCAGTACAGGCTCACAGACTCTCAAGTGCTGGGTGGCAGGGCTCCCTGCTGCCACCGCCAAAAGACTGGAATACATTGCTCCAAGATGTAATTGTTAGGTCATGGGCAGAAATGATTTTGTTCAACTGAGTCTTGAGAAAAAAGGTTTGGAAACCGCTGATCCTCCAGGCACTGTGACCTAGCAGACAGCAGAGACCCTCATGGGGAGTTAGGGGCTAATCCTGGTTACGCCGCTCTGACGGCAAGTGTCTTCCCTGGTTTTGTCTGCTTCTTACCCATCTGTAAAATGGGGCTGAGTGGTCTCTTTTCTCTCCATAACTGTTCAAACTATTACTGGGCCAGGCACTTGAAAAGTAGGACGTGCGAGTGAAAGCAGCTTTATAAAATGTCTCACACTTCATTGTGAAATGAGAGGTGTCTTACAAAATTTTCTTTGCTGTCAGTCGCCCCAGCTGTGGATTGAGCCTCAGAAACCTAGGAATTGCCTAATTTTCCTGCGCATTTCAGAATAACTATATTTCTTTAGCATGTAGCTCATATCTCTTGTGGTTCTCTGCTGCCTGCATCCTGTTGTTTACGATACTTTCTGATAGTGAACACTTTAATATAGCAGTATAAAAAAAACCCCAAAAGATAAAATAGAATGTTGTGAAGCAAATTTAGGCATCCATTTATTAATTTTTCCCCAGCTCTTGGGATCCCTGTGTCCAGCTGATTTCAATGTGTCTAGCTGCATATATAGGGTCCACATGGACTTATGCTTATGTGTAATGAAGGCAATATTTTTAATTAGAAAATTAAATGATAACCCATTGAGAGCAGCGACCATCTTTGTCCAGGGCATTTTAAGTGTTTGATCAATTATCAATGATAAATCATCTTAATTATTCATCAATTATTAATCAATTATTGAGCATCCTAATTATTGATTAATTATCAAGCATATTAATTGTTGGGGTCTGTTTTTGCTTGAACCGTTCTATTGTTAATTTTCAAGCTCTTAGTTTAACTATCCGCTGTCTTGCAAGTTACAATGTATCTAAAGAATCAAATTCCAAAGGGGTAGCCGTGTTAGTCTATTGTAGAAAGAATCAATCACTCATACTGCTTGTGCTGCCTGGGAATTTTCCGTGTTGACAACTCATGGATTTACATCCCATGATACTTAGTGTTTTTCCTTAACGTCCCAGCTGCTAGAATCAGGAGATTCTGGGGAAATTTCAGCTTCCTTTATTTAAAAATAAAAGTTTCTAGCCCTTCTGCTTGTGGACAAAACTTGAAAATGGGAAGTGAGCGAACACTAAAGCTTCTGAAACCAGATGGAAAATATCCAGCATTTTTTGTTTTTTAAAATCTCATGATTTCTAAACTCATGTCTTGATTTTGGGGGCTTGACTCAGGATTTTTGAACACCAGAAGCTGGCTGTTACACTAGCAACACATTGCATACGATCAGGGTGCGTCGTGCGTCCATCTTGCTATCCTCACCTTCCAGAGAGGAGGCCAGGTTTAGGACTTTGCTGTTTCTCTAGGCTCAATTCAGGCTGTGAGGCTGTTGTACAAGATGGTGAGTTCACCACTGTGTGTGCCAACGGTGTTTTTGTATCCCAAAACACAAGGGTTTATTGAAGGCTCATTTTTAATGCTGTCCCACATTGGCCCGTGGCGGCTACCGAAAGCTTTTACGGCCTGAGTCTTGTCACACTGGCACATGGCAGTGACAGCTCATCCAATTGCTTTCTGGTAAATAATGTGTGAACGAGAGGAGACATTTCATTCTCCACTTTGCCACTCAGCAAAGCTGGCAGACCAGTGCTGCTGGCTTAAGAGAGCAAGCTACACCATCCTTCACTGACCAGGCCACCAGTCTAGTGCCGAGGGAGGTCAATGGGAAGGCTTCCAGAGAGATGAATGGAAACTGGATCAGGCTCACTGGGCATGTCTACACTGCACCCAAAGCCCAAGCGCTAAGTCAAGTTTGAGCCCAGACATCCCTTCTGGCCAAACACATATCACTCTGTCTCAGGTCAGTTAGCACTCAGGACCCAGATCCGAGGACCCTGCTGCTCGGACGAGGGTCAGAGCCTGACTCCCACTGCGACTGGGGTCCAAGCACTGCCATTTTGCGGTGTGGACACAGCTTAAGATCCAAGTGAGAAGGTCGACGTGGTGCAGTGTGGACGTGTTAGCCTGGCCATGAGACCCGCGTCCAGTGCCTGTAATCTCACATTGACGTGGGCTTGGAACACTGAGTCCACAAACCCAAATCCCACAGACCTGCTTTACATGCATTGTAGACATACCCTTAGAGATCCTGTGTCCACGTCCTCTCTGTGACACTCCCCTGCTTCAAACTCTTCAAGCCTCACCTGGCTGACCTTAGCTATCTGCGGGGCAGTTTATCCCCCACCTGTTCTCCCTCTTCACCTAGAAAGTAGAGCCTTTGGGACGACCAGCAAGATTTGTCCTCAGTAATGGCCATGAAATCTAAAGACTCGGTCTCAGGAGCTAATAGCTCTCAGCAGCCATTAACCTCAGTAGAAATGGAGGGTGCCCAGCGTGTTGCTGCAGTGGTCCCTTAGCTGCGTTTGAACAGAGATGGTTTTGAGTTTCAGATCCAGGAAATCTAGGCTCAATGCCACCTCCGCGATCCCACAATTTGAGCAGGACCCTTTATGGCCATTTTCAGAAGAGCTCACCTCCGAAACACCAATGGTCCGATTTTCAGAACAGGTCAGCGTATAGGGAGCTGCATGGTACAACTAGGAAATCTGCCTCATGCTTCATTTCTGTGTAATAGGACAACAGCCCTTTCCTTCTCCTGCCCTTTGCCTATTTCTCCTGCCTTTGGGTTAGAAGGTGTTCAGGCAGGGACTATCTCCGATGCCTGGTTACCATTAAAACTTAGGTCGATTTAGCTATGTCAGTCCAGGCTGTGAAAAATTTCATGCCCCGTGTTCCATAGTTAGGTCATCCTCACCACCACTGTAGATGCAGCGAGTTCGCTGGAAGAATTCTTCTGACCACCTCGTTACTGCCTGTCAAGAAGGTGGATTTACTAGAGAGACAGAAACCCCCTTACTGTTGCTGTAGTGAGTGTCCACACTGTAGTACTACTGAGGTGTAGGTGCAGGTCTGCGCTGTGCCTCTGCAGCGTTCCTGGTGTAGACGTGTCCTTACCTTGTGTCTGTGGAGCACCTGCACCAGGAGGTCCTATTTCAGCTGAGGCCTAGGTGCTATCATAATACACATAGTAATATCACCATAAGATTTTTATTTAAGTGAGAGGGACAGAAACAATAGAGAGAAGCATTTACTCAATATCCTGTAAGTGAAGATTGTACAATGTCCTCTGTGAGTGGGTTGGTGTCTAGACAATTTATTCAGAAAGGTCAGTGTTTGTGTCATAGGCCGTATCTGCCACTTTCCACTTTTTCTTTTGGTCCCAGCAGCTCTGGGACAGAGAGGACACAGCCACTCTGTTCATCCTTCTCGTAAGCTGCCTACCTCAAAGAGTAGCCGGCGTCTCTGTAGCGAAGCCAGCCAATCTCTCTGACCTTTCTAAAGGCACTACCTCTAATCATCTCACACTATGGATACTATCTGCCCAGGACAAAGAAAGTCTTCGCTTGCTCCTCAGACCCCTCTGTGACCGAGGCCTCCTGGGATACCCTCCTGGACGTGCAAAAATCAGGGCAAGCTGTAAAACCGGGAGCCAAACTCCCCACACACTGATGGGTGGTACTTAAACCAGTCTCCCTATCAGTCACAACCAGGCTTCTGGTTCCCCACACTGGCTACCAAGAACTCTGCCCAAAATAGAAACAGCTCCCTTTATTGCACTCCAGCTCCTCCGGCTCCCACCTAGCCGCACGGTCCCTTAAAGATATAGGTTCTCCTGACCCCAAAGGGCCAGCCACAGCACACAGAACAATATAGGTTTGGATCTTACCCAAAATACCACACTGGTAGCCAATCCTTTAGCAACTACAACTAAAGATTTAATATAAGAAGAAAAGAAGCAAAATATGAGAGATGTTAAAGGGTCAAAGCAAATCACATACATACAAATGATTTAAAGTTCATGAAAAGCAGTTTGCAGGCTTGTTCCTCTGGAGTTTGCAGGCTTGTTCCTCTGGTAAATACCCAGCATCAGGGTGGGCCTCAATCCTCAGTCTCAGAGGAATAGTTCCAGAGATGGGTGTTGGCTGTAGACTGGGGACTTGAGAGCACGATGGAGTCGGGGCTGCTGCCTTTTATTACCTCTGACCTTCTCCATGCTGTGTGCAGTTCTTCCCAATCAAAATGGAATTGAGTCACATGTTCAAGTCCTAGTGGCTCAACAGGTTTTCTTCTTCGGCTCATTGTACTAGGGAGCTTCCTTAATGGGCCATTAAGGAGACAATGGCCAGGTAGACATTCAGTCTGGGGAATTTCCCCAGCTTTACACAAGTTAAAATATAACAATCATATTCCTAACTTCTAATATGAATACAAATCCTACACATAAACTATATAATCATTCCCCGCAAATTATTACCTTTCTATTGACACCAAACATGGCATAGTTCCTATGGATTATAACAATTATAAAATATTAATACAAAATAATATCATAAATGGTTCCCTAAATCCGGACAGCGTCACACCGTCACCAGGAGCTGCGGTGGCCAGGAGACACATTGCTACAGGGATAAATTTTAGCTAACACACAAAGAATGTGACCCCAAATTGAACTAAAATGGATACGCTCAAGCACCACCACAGTCAGACTGTTGGTCTGTCTCCCCTTCCCTCTCCACATGTAGCTATCTATCTCTAGCAAGCTATCTCGTACAAACTCATTTGTCTATCATGATATGTACCATCCTATCTGAGTTCTTTCTCTGAGCAATTCTGTTACTGTGTCTTTGGATGATAACTGTTAGGGCAAATTGCTAGGATAGACATAAGAACTGCCACAGTGGGTCTGACCAATGGTCCATTTAGCCCATTATCCTCTCTTCTGACAGTGGCCAATGCCAGGTGCTTCAGAGGGAATGAACAGAACAGATAATCATCAAGTGATCCATCCCCTGTTGCCCATTCCCAGCTTCTGGCAGTCAGAGGCTAGGAACACCCAAAGTGTAGGGTTGCATTCTTGACCATCCTGGCTGATAGTCAGGATAGTCCATGCTCCTACCAAATTATTTTTTAAGGAATCCCATTATAGTTTTGGCCTTCACAATATCCCCAGGCAATGAGTTCCACAGGTTGACTGTGTTGTGTAAAGAAGTACTTCCATACCTTTTTTAAACCTGTTGCATATTAATTTCATTGGGCGATCCCTAGTTCTTATGTTATGTGAAGGAGTAAATGAACACTTCCTTATTCACTTTTTCCAAACCTCTATCATATCTCCCCTTAGTCTTCTCTTTTCCAAACAGAAAAGTCCCAGTCTTATTAATTTCTTCTCATATGGAAGCTGTTCCATACCTCTCATCAATTTTGTTGCCTTTTCTGTACCTTTTCCAATTCCAATACATCATTTTTTGAGATGAGGCACCCAGATCTGCAGACAGTATTCAAGATGTGGGCATGCCATGACTTTATAAAGAGATAATATATTTTCTGTCTTTTTATCTGTCCCTTTTCTAGTGATTCCCAAAAGTCTGTTAGCTTTTTGACTGCCACTGTACAGTGAGTGGATGTCTTCAGAGAACTATCCACAATGACTACAAGATCTTTCTTGAATACAGCTAATTTAGATCTGTAATTTTGTAATTGGGATTCTGCTTTCCAATGTTCATTACTTTGCACTTAACACTAAATTTCATCTGCCATTTTGTTGCCCAGTCACTCAGTTTTATAAGACCCTTTTGTAACTCTTTGCACTCTGTGATTGGACTTAATTATCTTGAGTAGTTTTCTCATCTGCAAATTTTGCCACCTCATTGTTTACCCCTCTTTTCCAGATAATTTATGAATATGTTGAACAATACTAGTCTCAGTACAGACGCTTGGGGGCCACTACTGTTTCCTCTCTCCATTCTGAAAACTATTTATTGCTACCCTTTGTTTTCTGTCTTTTAACCCGTTATTGATCCAGAAGAGGACCTTCCTTCTTCCATGGAAGCTTCCCTTGCTTAAGATCCTTTGGTGAGGGACCTTGTCAAAGGCTTTCTGAAAGTCCAAGTACACTATATCCATTGGTTAACACTTAACCACATGTTTCTTGATCTACTCAGAGAATTCTAATAGAAGCATGATGTCTCTTTACAAAAGCTGTGTTGACTCTTCCCCAACAAATAGTTCCAAAGGGGTAGCCATGTTAGTCTATTGTAGAAAGACATTTGTCTTCCAACAAATAATGTTCATCTATGTGTCTGAGAATTCTGTTCTTTACTATAGTTTCAACCATTTTGCCTGGTTATCAGCCCATAATTGCCAGGATCACCCCTGGAGACTTTTTACAAAATTGGTATCACATTAGCTCTCCTCCAGCCATCTGGCACAGAAGCTCACTTCAGTGATCAGTTACATACCACACTTAGTAATTTCCACACAGCTTCTGGAAAGAACTTTTTGAATCAGCTTCTCGGGTAACTTAACTCAGCATTAGTCGCTCCAAAAGAGCACGTACAGCAGCTGAGGGTCAGGTTCTGTATTTTCAGATCTATTTTGACTGAGTTCCCTCTGACTGATGCTTACCAGTGTGACTTCTCAGAAACTGTGCTTCAATTTCACTAGCAAGGAAGCTCCTAATTCGCAGAAGTGACACAGGAAGATCAAGAATGCAGTCACGAAAACTATCATCTCTATTCTGTCCACTTCCATTTCCAAGTACTAAGGCACCTTCTTTTTTAAGCTGATGTTCTGCAGAAAAGTGTCAAATCTGCCTGATCACAAAGTCTACAAGAGACCTAGTTAACAAACGGAGCTTACAGCAAACTCTGTTCTTCACACACACAGGCTATGTACACACGATCACTTTATTGCGCGGTAAGGCTCCTTACCACGCAATAAAGCTAGTAGCGTACACATGATCAATTTCCCTGTTGTGTGGCAACACCGTCTTGCCACGCAACAGTTAAACCACTCAAATCGAGAGTGGTAGCATTACTGCGGAACAGTGGTAGCATTACTGCGGTAATGCTCGTGTGTACACATTTTGCGGATCAGACAGCCTCCGGAAATGTCCCAGAGTGCCAATCGAGGCCACTCTGGGACATTGGAGCTGTCAAATATGTCAATTTCACTGCTCTAGCTGAGCCGTGAAATTGACATATATGTCAATTTCACGGCTCTAGCAGAGCAGTGAAATTGAGTATTATGGGAGCTGCCCGGTTTGGCAGCTCCCCTGGACTGAGCTAGGGGGCTGGCCCGAACCGGCTGCCGCTTATTGTGGGACAAGTTTATCGTGCGTACATAGCCTCACTTTCCACTTCTTGGCTTGATTTTTCCCACTACCTAGTAAGCACCTTGTGCCATCATTCACATGTGTGAAAAGTAAGTGCAAAGTGGGTGTCACGCAGCCAGGAGCCAGAATTAGCTCTGTTGACTTCAGTAAAGGTAGGCTGGTTTACAACAGCAGAGGAGCAGTAGGGATGCAAATGAGTACACAGTGTGCGATATGATGAAGAACCGGGGCCTCCATCTGTACAGTCTTCAGACGCTAGCCAGGTAGATGTTCCGTCAAAGCATTTTACTATAAGGCTGAGCTGCCATTAGCTACCTATGTGTCTTTGACTGAATTCTGAAACCATAATCCTGATGCCCTGTGGAAATCATCACTCCATGACATCACATCAGTGCAAAATGATTGCCACATACCAATTCAATGTCATCCTATTGTGATGCTGAATCACAGTCAAGGTGCCGGAAATAAACTCAGGATCCCATAGCTGTCCTGTGAGCCCTGGAACTAGCTTCATAGAGTATGAAGATTGACCCAGGAAGACTGGATTGGCCCCATCAATCCCATGGTAGCTCTTTACTTTTGATTTTCATCTCCCCACGCCAAGGATGAGGTCCTTTCTCCTGCTCAAGTCAGTGGCAAAACTTCAATTGACTTCATTGGGACCAGGAGTTCACCCAAGTGGTTTTTACCCAAGCCAATTAGCTTTATCCATCTTCTTTCAGTATTTCTATCCATTCCGGCTGAGTTTTCTGGAGTTTGTGGTGCCATAGTCCTGAATGAATCATCTGTCACGCACGAGGAGCAGAGATGTAGACCCAGAAATAGAAGATTTATATTTATTACTCTAGCCCAGCTAAGATCAGGGTCCCGTTGTATTAGGCCTGTATACAACAAGAAACAGTCCCTGCCTGAAGACTAACTAGACTAGACAGGCAAGAGGAAGGCTCAGCATCCCCATTTCTACAGATGGTGGAGCTGAGACGAAAAAGGATGAAACAACTTTCCCAAGTCACGTGTGAGTCTGTGGCAGCACTGGGAACTTGCACGCTGATTTCGTGGATCCCAGCCCATTGTCCTAATGACCAGATCAAGCTGAGAACCCACTGACTAATCTGGGCAATGTACCCTTGTGTTTTTCAAATCCCAAATTTCTGCCAGTCTCCCACTGATGGCGCCCTGGGCAGCCTGGACCAATGGAGGACTTGAGGACTGAATCCTTGAGGAATTTTACACTGGTGAAAAGCACTGAGTGGGCAGCCTTGGAGACAGAAGTCCTTCACCCTCAGGTGTATCACAGGCCAACCCGGCACAAACTTCCCCTCCCCAGAACGGACCATGTGCCTGGGCCCGGTGCCTCTGGGCACTGGCGATGGACCAGTTAGTTCTAATTGTCATCCGGATACTTGGCCCTACACAGATTCCACCAAGTCAGGTCACACAGGCAGCACAGTCACTGGGTTGAATATCTGGACCAGGGCCATAGAGGTGGAGCTCTGTATCTCATCCCCAGTCCCTTTGGTTCATCACTTGTCACCATTGCTCTGCTGCTGGTGAGGCTTATTGGCTGTACACAGAAATTGTGTCAGCGTCTCCAGGAGGCGAGAAAGAAGAACCGAAAACTACTTCTTGCTGCTGCATCCCTATAGAGCAGAGCCGGCCAAACCTACTGACCTTCAGAGCTGCATACGAGAATGAAGAGGGAGGGAGCAGAGAAAACATACATGCCAGGGGCACAGCAGGAGATGAAATAAACCCTCTGTCTGACGGTAGGAGAAAGGAACATGGCGGCTGTGTCTACAGTGCAGCTGGTAGGTGCAATGGCAGCATGTGTCTCAGAGCTAACTCTGGTCCTGCCAATGCCTTGAAAACAGCAATGTAGCCAGCATGGCAGGGGTGGTGGAACAGGCTAACCATCTGTGCATCTACACAGGGTCCCAGGGCGGCTTGTACTAGCCCACCTGCTGCAGCTACCCTTTTAGAAAGCTGGCGTGATCAACTCTAGCTCTGTGCTGCATTCATACCTCCTGACTGCTCTGAAGACACACTCCCCAGCCTCAAACCGCCCAAGTGACATTAATGGAGTAGAGCATATACAGACACTAAGGGTCAGATTCTGATACCCCTTACCTAGAACGTGTCTTATCCCACAAACAGCTTTAAAGTTACCACTGGACACAAGTGAGTATCAGAATGAAGCTTAATGAACTACTTACAGAGTAAGGTCAGAGTTGGGGGTGGGGGGGGCAGGCTGTTTCTTAAAGCCCCAGCTCCTGGAGTCAGGTTATTAGGTGAGATTCTCAGCTTTCCTTTTCTTTTTAAAGAATTTCTAGCCCCATGGGTTATGAAGAAGTCGTGACCCATAAAGACTGCAACACTGGAGACAGAAAGAGCCCCAAGTTGAATTAAAAAAAAAAAGACATGATTTTTAAGCCAATCTTGTGATTTCTGGGGCTTGGCTCTGGATTTTTAACATTTCAGGTGGGCAGTACAATGGGGGGGGGGGGGGGGAAAACTGAGGGAGGAATCAGAATCTGGTGCTCAACAATTAGTGCATTGCTCCTGCAACTTGATCCCAACCTTGAAGACAGGCTTCCTACCCAGCACAGCCAGCCTGGACTAGAGGCCACACACTGCAAACCTGACCCAGGGCTCTGGTTCCTCTGTGTCTGTCTGGCCAGGCATTGCAGAGCTGTAGCTACTGCGCGTTACTGGAGGGGGGACATGTTTGGCCTCACACGTCTTACTGAGCTGTGATCCTTACCACATCCACTTAATGAACCCGTAGGGGCTGAGACATTTGTTGTCCTCTCCAGCTATGTTAGGCGCTGTGGGTTTCCATATCTCCCACTCATGCAGTCTGGGTGAACTGCTGTTTCCTATCTAGGACAGCTGAGGAAGAGCTAAAAGCCCCATTTGGGCATCATCTTTTTAGCTTTAGGTGTAACAGCAAATGATACGGCTCCAAGCAGATCCATTACATGGGAGGAACAAGGGTGTATTGACCATTATCATTTATTATCAGCCTTTCCAGCATCTCAAACCTGGTCTCCTTTCCTATTCCCTTTGACAGCAACACCATTCTCCAGATCGCTCCTCCTCCCCCCGTCCCCATACACCTCCATCACTTCCTTCTCTCATCATTCATAGAATCATAGAATTATAGGGTTGGAAGGGACCTCACGAGGTCATCTAGTCCAACCCGCTGCTAAAAAGCAGGACCACTCCCCCTAAATTATCCCAGCCAGGGTTTTGTCTAACCGAGCCTTAAAAATCTCCAAAGATGAAGATTCTACCACCTCCCTAGATAGCCCATTCCAATGCTTCACCACCCTCCTAGTGAGAAAGTTTTTCCTAATATCCAACCTCGACCTCCCCAGCTGTAATTTGAAACCATTGCTCCTTGTTCTGTTCTCTGTTACCCTCGAGAACAGCCTAGCTCCCTCCTCTTTGGAGCAACCCTTCAAGTAGTTGAAGGTTGCTATCAAATCTCCCCTCAGTCTTCTCTTCTGTAGACTAAATAAGTCTAGTTCCTTCAGTTTCTCCTCATAAGTCATGTGCCCCAGCCCCCTAATCATTTTTGTTGCCCTCCGCTGGACTCTTTCTAATTTGTCCACATCCTTTCTGTAGTGGGGAGCCCAAAACTGGACACAGTACTCCAGATGCGGCCTGACCAGTGTCGAATAGAGGGGAATTATCACATCCCTCGATCTGCTGGCAATACTCCTACTGATGCAGCCTAATATGCCATTGGCCTTTTTGGCAACAAGGGCACACTGTTGGCTCATATTCATCTTCCCGTCCACCATAACTCCCAGGTCCTTTTCTACAGCGCTGCTACTTAGCTGATCGGTCCCCAGCCTGTAGCAGTGCATGGGATTTTTCCGTCCTAAGTGCAGGACTTTGCACTTGTCTTTGTTGAACCTCATGAGGTTTCTTTCGGCCCAGTGTTCCAATTTGTCCAAGTCTCTCTGGATCCTGTCCCTGCCCTCCAGAGTATCTACCATTCCCCCCAACTTGGTGTCATCCGCAAACTTACTAAGCACGCAGTCTATTCCATCATCAAGATCATTAATGAAGATGTTGAATAGAACCGGCCCCAGGACCGACCCCTGGGGCACTCCACTCGTTACCGGTTGCCAACCAGACATCGAGCCATTGATTCCTACCCGCTGAGCCCGTTGATCTAACCAGTTTTCGATCCACCTTACGGTCCACTCGTCCAACCCATACTTCCTTAACTTGCCGACGAGAATGCTGTGGGAAACCGTATCAAAAGCCTTGCTAAAGTCAAGGTATATCACGTCAATGGCTCTTCCCGCATCCACAAATCTAGTCATCTCATCATAGAAGGAAATCAGGTTGGTCAGGCACGATTTGCCCTTGGTGAATCCATGCTGACTGTTCCTGATCACTCTATTTTCCTCCAAGTGTTTCAGGATGGATTCCTTGAGGACCTGCTCCATGATTTTCCCAGGGATTGAGGTGAGGCTGACCGGTCTGTAGTTCCCCGGATCCTCCTTTTTCCCTTTCTTAAAGATAGGTACTATATTTGCCTTTTTCCAATCCTCCGGGACCACCCCCATTCGCCACAAGTTCTCAAAGATAATGGCCAGCGGCTCTGCAATCACTTCCCCCAACTCCCTCAGCACCCTCGGATGCAGTTCATCCGGCCCCATGGACTTGTGCACATCCAATTTCATTAAGTGTTCCCTAACCTGACTTTCCATCACCGAGGGCCACTCTTCTCTCCAGTCCGTGTTACCCCGTGTAGTAGCCTGGGAGCTGGCCCGCCCTGTGAAGACTGAAGTAAAAAAAGCATTGAGTACTTCAGCCTTTTCCGCATCATCCTCCACGAGGATGCCTGCCCCATTCAGTAAGGGACCTACACCACCTCTGATCCTTTTCTTGTTGCTGATATACTTATAGAATCCCTTTCTGTTATCCTTCACATCTCTTGCTAGCTGCAACTCCAATTGTCCTTTGGCCTTTCTGATTTGATCCCTGCAGTCCCGAGCAATATCTTTATACGCCTCCCTTGTCATCTGTCCAAGCTTCCACTTCTTGTAAGCTTCCCTTTTATGTTTCAGCTCCCTGCAGAGTTCCCTGCTAAGCCACGCTGGTCGCCGTCCACATTTGCTGTTCTTTCTGCACATCGGAATGTTATCTTCCTGTGCCTTTAACAGGGTTTCTTTAAAATACAGCCAGCTGTCTTGGACACCTTTCCCCTTTAGATCAGCCTCCCATGGGACCCTGCCCATCAGCTCCCTAAGGGATCCAAAATCTGCTTTTCTGAAGTCCAGGGTGTGTGTTCTGCTTCTTTCCTTCCTTCCATTGATCAGGATCCTGAACTCTACCATCTCATGGTCGCTGCTGCCCAGGTTGCCATTTACTTCTACTTCCCCGATCAATTCTTCTCTGTTTGTGAGCAATAGGTCTAGAGGTGCAAGGCCCCTAGTTGGTTCCTCCAGCATTTGTACTAGGAAGTTGTCCTCAATATTCTCCAAAAACTTCCTGGATTGCCTGTGCACTGCTGTATTATCTTCCCAGCAGACATCAGGATAATTGAAGTCCCCCATAAGAACCAGGGCCTGCGACAATCTGGAAACTTCTGTTAGTTGTCCATAGAACGCCTCATCCACCTCCTCTTTCTGGTCTGGCGGTCTGTAGCAGACACCCACCACAACATCCCCCTTGTTGCATTCTCCCCTAAACTTAACCCACAAACTTTCAACCATCTTGTTTCCACTTTCATAGTGGAGCTCCGAGCAGTCATACAGCTCTTTTACATATAACGCTACTCCCCCTTTTTCCCTGCCTGTCCCTCCTGAACAATTTATATCCATCCATGGCAGTGCTCCAGTCATGCAAGTTATCCCACCACGTTTCTGTTATTCCAATTATATCATAGTTCCTTGTCTGTGCCAGTACTACCAATTCTTCCTGCTTGTTTCCCAGGCTCCTCGCATTTGTGTACAGGCACCTAAGATACTGGACCCATTGCCCTACTTTGCCCTGTCGAGTCTCCCTCCTGTCGCATCTTCCTCCTTGCAATTTCTCCCGGTGTCCTCCTTCCCCACTCGCCTGAGGTATTATGACTTCATCAGGAAATAAAAAACAATTATTTGACCCCACCCCCCAGTTCCAACTACCCTCTCTTTTATTCCTGCTGTTACAGCCCCAGCATCCCCCAAGTTCCATCCCTTCCCCCAGGTTTCCCTCAGTTTCACTTACCTGTGGGCCTTGGTCACCTTCCCCCTTCAAACCTAGTTTAAAGCTTTCCTCACCAGGTTAGCCAGTCTGCTTCCAAATATGCTCTTCCCCTTCCTGGATAGGTGGAGTCCATCTCTGCCTAGCAGTCCTTCTTCCTGAAACAGCACCCCATGGTCGAGGAAGCCAAAGCCCTCCTGGTAACACCATCTCCGCAGCCAGGCATTCACCTCCAGGATGCATCTGTCTCTGCTCGGGCCCCTACCCTTGACCGGAAGGATCGAGGAGAACACCACCTGTGCACCTGTGCCCTTCCACCCTGCCACCTCACTAGACAGCCTTGGCTTTCCCCTGCACCCCTTCATGGCTCAAAGAGTGAGACTCACCTGGGAGATGTAAGGACTGGGTTCACTCCCCCACCTCTGCCTGATGTATGGGGAAGAGATTTTAACTTGGATCATCTTCGGAAACTGCTGGAGAGCACACTAGCCACTGAGCTATAAAATATTCTGGTAGGGGAGTGTCTTCATCTCTCTTCTTGAAGCAGGCCCACTTTTTATTCTAATTAACTAGTCACTGGAGCAGGGAGTTCAACTGGGCCTCTCACATCCCCCGAGTGCCCTAGCCACTAAGACAAAGCTTATAAGGGAGATACTAGCCTTTCCTTGCTTTTATCAAAATACATCAAAGTCAAAACAAATGTTTTCATGATAAAACATTATATCAAAAACAACCAAAACATTTTGACTATTTTAATTCAGTCAAAAGTATTCCACGAACTTGACACCAATAGTTTCTATCAACCCTCAACTACATTTTCTGGCAAATAATCTATTCATCCAAAAAGTTTCAACCAGCTCTAACCACCCTGTCACCTTTGACCTTTGCTTTTCCCTTCCCTCTGCTGCACACCTCACTTCTGTGTGTGTGTGTTCTTATGATCCTTAATTGCTGTGTTGTATCACTCACAGAGTGGTTATTGCATTTGCCTCGCACAGCTGGTCCAGAGAGAATATAAAAGCTTATTGTTGCTACCTATTAACAGAGGGACTCCTTCAGCTTCGGTGGTAGAGGCCTCTCTTTTGATAATGAATGCTCTGTGTTCAAATCATGCTGAACTGAAGTGATAAGCTCTTTAGGACAGGAAGCATGTGCCTGGTTTTCCCCTACCCTGAGCCTTATATAATCATTTACATAAGCATAAAGTGGATGGAAAATGCTCCTGTCTCTGCTTCAGGGTAGTGCACCTGTGTTGTCCCTCAAGGGCACCCATTTAAAGGTTTCTGACTCCCAATTGGGACTTTTGGGGGCTGAAACTGCCTATTTCTTCCTTCTGATTGTGATATACCCCTGCAGCCAGCACCTGTGTGTTGCTTTCTCTTGGAGAGCTCTGAGCAGAACAGCTCCTCCACTGTGTACTGGCTCATAGCATAAAGCACAGCTACTGGGCAAGGGGAATTAGGATGTGAAGTTGTTACTTCCTCAATTTTTTTGTTATGTATTAAACTGGGAAGGGGGGTTTCTAAATCTGTTTGGTTCACATGTCACTAAGGGGAAGGGATCAGAAATCAATGAAGATCTAATACATTTCTGGATGCAAGGTGTCACTTTTGGCTTATGGGGCCCTAAATGATTTAGGTGCTGGTTAATTTAGGTACTGGGTATGTTGCACATATTCAGACCCAAGTGCTCAAAATGTGTGAAGAGCAGGAGGGATGGAAAGAGAATTGTTGTTCAGGTGCATTGGGGTAAGTTTAATGTATTAGTCCTACATCACTTCACACAGCCATTTTGTAAGTGGATGTAAATGTGCTTCAAGGCTCAGATAGAAACATTTGTCATCAACTGAAAGAAAGAAATTTTTCCAAGGTTCTTTTTGGACATATTTCATAGGGATTTGGAAAAATAAATGAATTGGTTTTTAACAAGGGTTTATGCTCAATCTGTTTCCTAAAGCTCTTTTTATTCCTTTTATCATGCAGGAACCTCCAGAGCAAATGCAGGTGGGATGGAGCTGACCGGGATTCAGGGAGGGTCGGTCACTTTCTCTCTAGGAATCCCAGCGGAGCAATTTAACAGTGTGGCCTGGACTGTAAATCAAACATACAGTCTAGTAACTGTAGGAGCAGGAAACCCCCCCAGTGTCATTGTGACACTCCCATCCTACTATGGGCGCCTGAGAGTCACTCCCAGGAGCTACTCACTGCAGCTCACTGAGCTGAGGCTGGAGGACACGGGCACCTACAGAGCTCAGATCACCATGGCTACAGGCACCATCGACAGACAATTCACACTGCGAGTGTACCGTAAGTGGGGCCGATTTCTTCTTTTTTATTTTCCATTAATTGTAACATTCAGCAATGTACAAATTCTGCCCTGAGCATGTCACAAAGACTATTAAACCTTGATCTAGCAAACTCTGCAGGCAGGATTCTCATTTACACCAAAACCCCTTCATGCTGCCAGAGCAACATTATAGGTACCTTTATGTAAATAAGAAGCAGGTCCCATGGAGATTTGCACACTATGATTGTGATTCTTCTTCTGACACCAGTGCAAATCACAAGTACTTCCACCTAAGTCAATGGAGTTATAGCTCTGTAAAGCAGGTAAGGCACGTGAGAGGAAAATGAGGTCAGAAAGAAAGAGAAGAAAGCGGGATCAATTGATCTTCCTTGATGCTGGCCCCTTGATGCTGTCTAAGATAACACTACAGCACTTAAAGATGAGCCTCCACCCTCTGGCCTGAATTGTCATTTACACTGTTACCCATGACGTATGTAACCCTTCTGCCAGGCAGATCTGGCAGCAGCAAAGGGCCAGGTTGTATATCTAGGGGTTCCTATCAACCAACCAACTCAAGCCCCCATCCAGTCTCCTGGAAATCACACATTATACCCTGGGCACTTGGAAATTTAAGTCGATTTTAGCTAAGTCGACTTAGTTAAGTCGACTTAGCATGTTCACACTTAAATTTAAAGTCGACTTGGGAGGAACTTACAAAGTCGACCTACAGCATCCACACTGGATGCTCTAGGTCGACTTCATGGGGCTTAGGGGGACCTAGGGCAGATCCACAGGGGGCAGGGGAGGCACCCCTTGCCCAATGCCAGGGGGCTCAGCCTTTGCCCCATTGTACATAGGTACAATGGGGCAAAGGGGGACAGGGACCCTGGCAGGGCATAGAGGCAGGGTGGGCAGGGCTCTGCCCTACCAGGTGGGGGGGGCATGCCAGGCTCCCCCTGTGCCCCCCGTCCAGCAGGGAGGGCATTGGTGTAGCCCTAAGTCAACTTAGGGCTACCCCACGTCTACACTGGCTTAAGTCGACTCTAGGGAGTCGACTTAAGCCTTAGGTCTAGTGGAAAGGACGTTTAATAAAGTCGACTTAATTTTAATTAAGTCGACTTTATTTTCCTTAAGTCGACTTAAGGAAAGTGTAGTGTAGACGCAGGGTAAATTAAGTCGACTTAAGCAAGCTTCAGTCGACTTAATTTACCAGTGTAGACGCAGCCTGTATTCTGTGAAACACTAGTGTTCTGTGTGATGTGAATAGGTGCTCTGTGAAAAAATTTCAATGCTAGCAACATTTTTCCTTCTAAAATATTAAATATGAAATTAAGAGTGTATCAAAAATACTAAGGTATTTGAATAGTATTTAGATTGTAGGTATATTAATATTTATAGTGCATTCATAATAGTATAGTTGTTATTATGCGACTAGTGCTGAAACATGACTCTTTTAAATCAACTTCTGAGCAATACATGTGGCAATACATGCAACAAATTTTTGGTATGAAACACCCCCACACACACACTCCTCCCAGACCAGAATGTATGTGTTCCGTCAATATATTCCAAGCCCCAACATGTTCCATGGCCAAATTAGTTTGACAATAACAGTGAAGCCACTTTACTCTGGTCGGACCACTGTAAATAGACTTTAAAGTGGATGTTAAATTACAGTTGCTCTCACTTGCAGGTCTTTTTGCACTAACAGAGCCATGTAAAGAGACCTCAGTGTAAACACATTTCAGGCCTTCTCTGAAAAGTTTTACTAAAGCTTAATGAAACTTGCAGAGTTGTTTCTGATGAAAAAAATTTGGAATCCTGTGGCAAACTGAGCTTGAATGAATTTTCTCACAGCCCTCAAACTTTTTCATTTTATATTCATGCTATAATAATGCCTAGCTTAATAACATAAGAAGTCAGCCAAATATTTGTGACAGAAATTTCTTTTGGTAGAAAAATGATGTTCAACAATGAAATGTTTCACTTAAACAGTTTGATTTTGACAAATTTTTCAGTTTTTCCAACCAAAAGAATCAAAATGAAATGAAAATATTCCCATGTCAAATTCAAATCTCCATTTTGTTTGGTTTTTGAAACCAAAAATAAACACTACAATCTGAAAGTAAATGGCCTAGACCTGCCCTTCAGAGCTGGAGACAACAGTGCTTGCCTCCTGAGTTCTTCTCCGCTTTCCTCCAGCGTGGGTACACATAGACGCCTAGTTTTGTGCATCACCGTGTGTGATATTTCACACAAATTATTCAATGCACTAATTGCATATTTGCAAACAATTGCATGTACATTAGAATAATAAATATCATCTTAAACGTCTCTGGATAGTCAGCTAGTGAAAGGCATCAGTCTTTAAGTACCTGATCACATACTACTATTTCCTGAATGGATTTTCAGCAGGATTTGAATCCAGGAGCTCCACAGATTCATTGGCCAAACGGTTCCCCCTTGAGTTATAGGAGTATCTGGTAGAAGAAGTATGTTGTTTTCCTTTATGTGGACCAGCTTGTTAGAGATAGAGAAATTAAAAAAAAAATATCCCCCATTTTGCTAGTGACTTTTACAAAGTTATTTGTGGTTCTGCACTTTTAGGAGACAAGATTGTAGAATTCTATTCCTGGCACTAGGAGAAAAGTGCTGTCAAGTGGCTACAGTAGGATAGAATCAGCCAACCAAGCACTTAATTTGGCACATTCATTCTGAAAGGCAGTGTGGCAGAGAGGATGGTACTTGTCTCTGATATATTAGAAATTTGGATTCTATTTCCATCTGGGAATGACATTGAGCAACTTCTTGATTATATTTTCTGTAAAATGGGCCCCAAATGCAACATCTGGGCTAATAATAAAGGATGAGAAGGGCACAGAAATATTAACCCTCAGTAGAAGATTTCCAGAATGTGGATATTCCTGAATAGTAAGGGACTCCCAACTATAGATGTCATCTGAACACGAATATCACATACTGATGCATCTGTACTGGGTGCCACCTTCTCTTGAGTCATTTAAATCTGGTACAGATGTAGCTCAGCAAAATATGAGACCAGGAACAATTTGGCATTGCCAGCAGAATGTGACCTGCTGGGTCTTTTCCCTTTCATTCTACAATGATGCTAGCGTTCCGTTCTCCTGGTAGTTTTGGGCAGACGCGTATAAGACTCTGCAGTGATTTTGCCTCATATTAGTGTTCTCACATGTGGGTTTCTTCTCTTCACCTCTGCAGGGCAAGTGCCGGCACCAACTATCGCCTGTGACTCAGCGACCTGTGGGAATGAAACCTGTGACTACAACCTGACTTGCATGGTCAGGGAGGGGGGGAAGAATGTGACCTTCCGCTGGACTTACACAGCAGGAGACGCTGATGTCTCCACTGGACCCATTCTGCACATCTCCCAGAGATCCCCAGCTGCTCCCCCGAACGTCACCTGCACAGCACAGAACCCCGTCAGTAACAACTCCACCACGGGCTTTGCAAAGGAAATTTGCACAGGTAACTCCCTCTGCAGGAAAGACTCTTGTTTAATAAAAACAAAAACAAACCATGAATGCTGGTAGAAACTAAAGGACTCACCGCGGCCAATCTGCCATGTGCTGATCTCCCAAGTCTGTGGCAGGATCAAGCTCATGACAGTGACAGTTTTATAGCACTGCTTGTGTTACAAGAGAGCACAGACGGTAAAATCACTTTTCAGTGATATGTTCCAACAGGCACAATGATATAACAGCTTCTTTAACAGGAAGTAAAGAAGCAAAAAAGCCAGCGGCATTTTCAGCTAGTCATAGCTGACCCTTGCAGTTACAGAATAGGAAGGCCCAATACTGGCTAAGTACAGGATTCAGAAGTTCAGATGCTTGTCAGAGGTTATCAGAAGCCTTTTGCTTCAAGACTAGAAATATTGAGATTCAGGCCATGGCACAGTATTTCTGGCAATTCTAGGTCCTGGCTGGGTTATAAATATCACCAGTTTGGCATTGTTCGTGATGTTTAGTAAAGCCGCTCATGAATTATTTGTCAAAGTGTTTTTGATTGAAAGTGCAGTTGCTCCAAAATTGAAATATTGCCAGGCGAAATTTTTCTTTTTGTCGAAAAATAATTGATTTTTGGTTAGGAAAATCTAAGTGAAATCTTTCATTTCTGGTCAGTTCAATGTTAAACTGCGTCTGCTTAAGGTGCTTTGGTCCTAGATAAAATTTTATTTTGGGTGCTTTGTGGCCCAATTCTCTACAAAGCACCAAGCTCATTGGCTGCACTACACCTCTCGTAATGCACTATAGCCTCTCCTCTGGCTGTGGGGCTTAGCTGTGGTACATCTCAGAAGATGTAGTCCAAGCAGGGAACCTAACTCATCATGAAAAGCTGAGGGCAGGCTTCAAGAGAACTACAACTCCCAAGAGGCAGTGTGGCAACATAGCTAGATGCCATTTAAAGTCAACTGAACCAAAAGAAAATAATGTGATTTAGGAAATGCCTACATGGCTCATGACAATAAAAATGTTACAATATTTCATTCTGATATTTATAAATTGAAATTTTTTGTTTAGTGAAATACTTCAATATTTGCCTTTGTCATAATTTGGGATGAAAAATGTCAATATTTTGAAAAATCACATGGGGATGAATTTTTTGCTCAGCTTTGGCATTTAGGCCTTTCCATTTCTCCATCCACTTGCTTTGTCTCTAGGCTGTGGGGGAGGACTCATCAAACAAGAAGAGCCGCCTGGCTGGGGAAGTTTTGAGGCTCTAAGTCAGCCCTTCCCACCTCAACCTCCTGACTAGTTGGAGGCGGAGCAGCACAAAAAGCTAATGGGAGAAGCAAGAACAGGCCAGGGGGGTGGGAGTTCCCCTGCTTACTTCCTTTCACATGCAGGAAGATCTATTCCTCTTCTACCAGGTGGGAGGAAAGAGGAAGAATAATAGTCTCCAGCAATCTTTCATTTCCAGAGGAAAAGATAGCTAACCCTGGCTTCTCCTCCTCTAGCCAAAATCCAGGAGAAAGAGAATTGCCCTGTCATTCCCCACACCCACTACCTGGTATTCTGAAGTGGGAAGATGGAGATGGGCTGGGTAGTGATTGGGAGCAGAAGTGGTGTTACTTATTGCATACAGACATGCACTGGGCTTGGCAACATGGAGTCCTTGCAGATCCACTTACTCCCTTGTCCCTTTTCTCTTCCCCATGTCGCATTCTACCCTACATGCTGTTACACCACTTTACCACATGACATCAGCACCCACCACAACTACAGGCACTGGTGAGCCGCTCCTACCATCCTTTCTGCTTTAACTGCCCAGTAATTAGTGGCTCAGGGGGCCAGATCCCGTGCTGCCAATTCTAGCGATTTTATTGTGATATTTGGTGGGGGTTTTTTTACAAGCCCCAGCTCCGGGAATCATGGGATTAGATAAAACCACAGCTTTCCTTTGCAGAGGCTGGGGCCAGTGGGTGGAAACCAGATTTTTAGCCCTTGTGGTTAAGAACCCCTAAGGGCTCAACAAACAGAAGAAAAATAAAATGTATTACTTTGAATCTCATGATTTTTGAACACTTGGGGTTGGCAACACAGCAGATCTTCAGCTGGTGTAAATCAGCGCAGCGCCTCTGAAGTCCATGCAGCTATGTCGCTTCCCACTCACGGAGAACCCTAGCCCAAGTAGTGATGATTTAGGATCAAACTTCGGTACAAAAGGAAGAAATCCTTTTGCTCCACTGGAACACATCATTGCAGAAACACACCAGGAGGCCGTGGCATTGATAAAGGGAAATAAGTTGTTTCTGGAGTTCTTTATGGGGCTGTAGTACTGAAAGGATATGGGGCGATTTACACAGCACAGGACGAATCCTCAACAAATATAAATCGGCATAGCTCCATTGACTTCTAGCTTTATGTTTTTCCTTTGTCCAGTGTAAATGTGCAGCAGACACTTTGTATTTCTCCCTCAAAAGCTCTTCCTATGGCCCATTTACATGGCAATGGAGGCATAAAGGGACCTTAAATAGGGGTGAAATTTATACTTAGACTCCTTCTAAGGGTCTTTTATCTGAATGGTGGCGAGGGGCCCAGGTGGGAATGTGCCAGTTGCCCAAAATACTCAGAATTTGATTATATTGGTTGTTTGCCCTCCTGCAACAGATCTGTCATTTCCCCTTTGCTGTAAAACCCCGCAATGGCCAAATACTAATAATTTATTATTTGTATGACTCTAGTCCTGAGTACCCAAACCATAAAAGGGGATCCTCTTATGCTGGGCAAACACTGAACAAAAAGGAGGGTCCCTTCCCCAAAGAGATAAGACAAGAGACAGCAGATGGATACAGACAGATGGGGGAGCATAAGGAAACCATGAGATAATATTGGTCAGTAGGTGTCAGAATGAGGGTAATTTACCGGCACTCAGTGCTGATGTGGGACATGGTCTCCCAACCATCCAGCTACCACTTGGCCATTTGTAGCAGTGGGAAAGGATTCTGAAAATTACTGGTAGTTCTTGGGTGACCTACAGCCCACAGGAGCATCCTGTTTTAGGTAGAGGACTGCGCTTTTCTGTTAGGTTTCGTGACTGTTTTTTTCACTGTCACTAAACTATTTATCTTTTCTTTTAAGTAAGACCACCATCTCCCCATAAGGCTGGGATCCCGAAAATTGTAATTTCAGTGATCTTTTGCATTGCCGTTGTTGCCGTCATTGTGTGTTTGATACGCAAGTACTGCTGGAATAGAGGTAAATTTCTTCACTGGGTTGGAACAACAACAGGTTCTGTAGCACCACAGGTGTGAATCGTAGCAATGTAGGCCTAGAAGGGACCTCGAGAGATCAACCTGTCCATGCCCCTGCACGAAGGCAGGACCATGGTGCTTTGCAGGTGAAAGGTCCGTGCCCCGACAAGCTCATAGTGCAAAGACTGGATTGTGGCTGCAGAGCCCCCTCCCCTGGTAGGAATGCACTGCCGTTTTCTAGCATCTGACGAAGTGGGACTTCACCCACAAAAACTCATGCTAAAAATAAATGTGTTAGTTTTTAAAAGTGCCACAGGACTCCTTGCTTCTTTTGCTGAACTAGACTAACACGGCTCCCCCCTTGGAACCTGTTACCCCTTAGGAGGCATTTTGGTTGAAATTGAAACAGATGCAGTGCTGTTAAAGCCAGGGAAGGGGGCTAGCCCAGACTGCAAAGGACACTCCTTGCCCAGCCTCTCCAGCTTAATTCACTAGCAGCAGCAGAAAAGGGGAGAATGGCTCTCCTGGTGGATTTCGGCTGCAGCCACCTGGACTCACCCTCGCTGTAGAGAAGAGGCAAAGCTGAGCTCTGATGACTATAAATAGGATCTTTATCAAGGCTGCTGGACAAAGACGGACTCTGCAGTCCTCTTTGGCTCCCTGACTTCCAGTCCATGCTGTCTAGTGCCACTGCAGTGGACCCTGATTGTCAGGTGCTGCCCCTTTCTGCACTGGAACAAGGGCAGAGTAGGTATGGTGGTTTAATGCCACCTTTCTGCTCCCAATACCTCCCAGGAGTACACTTTGCTCCCTGTGGCCCTGGAGAGCTGAGACTGGTCACAGCACAGCGCGCTTCAGCCACATACTTGATATGTCCCCTACACCAGGAGCTGGGACGGAGCAGGGACAGAGCCCTTCTGTCAGCTCCTGGCCAAGGAGATCCTCGGTGCAGGGGGTTCACAGGAGGCCATTTCCAACCACTTTCTGTCCCCTTTATGCGTAAAGATCACTCCAAGTCCTGGCCTGGGTGGTGCAATCATGGAAGGGATTGCTGATTACAGCCCATCAGTGTGGGTCCTAGATTAGCTGGGGGCAGGTGGGTCTGCAAAAAACAAAGCAATCACAGCTGCCAGGCATGGAGTAGCTGCCTCTGCAGCAGGGCTTTGCTGGGAGACTGTGCATCACCCAGCATCCTGGCAGAAAGGTCCCTTCTCTGCTTCTCCCTCCCCAACCCCACCACCTGCCCTCCAACAGCCTGTCCTTCCTCTAGCACTAAGCAGTGGGATGTGTAAGGTCCTGGCTGGACCACAAGGGTCCTGAGTGGTGGAGACGGTTGAAAACCACTGAGGCTCTTCGTTTGATCTGTATTCTAATACACGTCCCCTTTTATTTCCTTCTGTCTCAGTCATGCAGAAGTGGAGACCAGGAGCTACTCCTGACACAGGTAAGAAACTCATAGACTAAGATCAGAAAGGACTAATATGATCATGTAGTCTGACCTCCTGCACGATATAGGTCACAGAACCTCATCCACCCACTCTTGTAATAGACTCCTAACCTATGACTGAGTTACTGAAGTCCTCAAATCATGATTTAAAGATTTCAAGGTACAGAGAATCTACCAGCACGTGAGTCATGCCCCATGCTACAGAGGAAGGTGAAAACCCCCCATGGCCATTGCCAATTAAATCCCGAGCATGTGGGGAGGATTCACCAGTCAGACACCCAGAAAGGATTCTGTGTAGTAACTCAGAGCCCTCCCCATCTAACAGGCCATTGGGCATATTTACCATTAGTAGTGAAAGATCAGTTAATTACCAAGTTAGGCTGTCCCATCACACCATCCCCTCCATAAATTTATCCAGGTCTGCTTTGAAGTGAGCTAGGTTGTTTGTCCCCAGTGCTCCCTTGGAAGGCTATTCCAGAACTTCATTTTTCTGATGGGTAGTAAACCACATCTAATAAATTTAAACTTCCTGTTGGCCAGTTTATATCCATTTGTTCTTGTGTCCATATTGGTGCTGATCTTCAATAACTCCTCTCCCTCCCTGGTATTTGTCCCGCTGATGTATTTATAGAGAGCAATCATATCACCCCTCAATCTTCTTTTTGTTATGCTCACAAGCTAAACTCTTTGAGTCTCCTTTTTTGTGTCCCGTCGCCTTGCCTGGCCTGCCTTGCCCCTGTTCATTTTCAAGTCTGATTTTCAGCCCCTTTCTCTCTGGGAGAAACACAGGCAGAGATTTTAAGGCCAGAAGGGACCATTACGATCTTGTACTAGTACGGTCGCTTCCTGGAGCCCGTGGATCTAGGCGCTGTATAAACACAGCCCAAGAAGATAGCCCTTGTCTCAAGCAGCAAACAATCTAAGAAGTCTGATTTCCTGCACAAAACCAAATTTTCCCCAGCCATTCGTGAGTTGTGCCTAAGGGAGAGCACAGTCCATATCCAACTGCCAAATTGACTTCACAATTACTCCAGCCAGGGACCACCGCCCAAGCCCCAAAGGTGGATTCCTTCAGCAGGGGCTAAGAGGACATAAGAAGCAGCAACATTTGGGGCTGAATGGAGAGAGGAAAAGTTGGCTGATGTGAATGCAAGCTGCTTTACTCCTTGACCCTAGCCGTTCATTGTGTAAATGTTACCATCTTCACATGGCACTGGGGGTTATTATAACGTGACTGTTCCACCATCCTATCCCCCTCAGCCATGCTCCCATCCAGCTCCCCCTAGTCTGGATACCCTCTCTTGCCGTGCTTCCCCAAGACCTTAACCCCATGCATAAGAGGGAGGAGGAGGGATTAATAGAACTACATAATTTATGTCCGGGGCATTGACCACCTCACTCAGATCTTTCCTCTTGCCAGCTTCTCCTCACACTGCCATCCCTTAGTTCCACCCCCAGCTCCATCCGTCTCTCTCATTGGCAAAGATGAGAGCAAGGCACTGAGCTGAGTGGCTGGCAAGGGAAGAGGAGGAATGACACTGATGCAACTCCACCTGCCTAAATATGGTTGGTGGGCAAAAGCCAGAGATCTTAGTGCAAGAAGGCCTACCTTGCACTGCAAATTAGGCAAGTTTAGTTGCACAGCACAGCCACAGGGAGGGCTGCGGTATAGGTAGCAGTGAGGCAGGTGCCATTTTGTGTTTCAGCTCAGATGCAGAATGTCGCAGGGCCCATCACACACACTGGGCTCTCACTCCCTCTCCCGGCATCTTTACAGATTTGTTCTTCCTTTGTCTGTTTTTTCTTTAATCTGGAATAAAAGGCACCCTGGCATGAAAATACCTCTTTTACTCTCCACTTCTGGGAAGAACAAAGATGTGGCCGTGAGGATGGGACTGCAAAGAAACAAGAAGCTCAGAGAAAGCCAAGGAGCACGAGAAAAGTTTCCTGTTCATGGGGGAGAAAGCCAGAAAGATGGAATGGATATATATAAGACTATGGAAAGGTTCTGGCTTAATGAAACAAGGGAAGAATTGGAAGCACAGGATTTGTAACTTTGAACTGTATTTTCATGCAAATGTGGCTGAAGAGTTAAGCAAATGGAAGAGCGATATTGGCAAGTTTAAAGACTTCTGCAGAAACATAAGGAGGAGTGGAACGACTTTGTAAGCAGCTGTGTCACTCCAGGAACGTATCTCTATTCAGGAGAGCACTTAGGCACCTGCGTAAGTCCCAGAGCTGTTTATGGGACTTAAAACTGACTTTGAGAGACAGTGTTACATAATGGACAGTGCACTGGCTAGGAGTGAATTATTCTGCCATTAGCCTGCTGGGTGACCATGTAGGAGTCACTTTCCCTGCTCTATGCCTCAGTTTCCTCATCTGTAAAATGGTAATAATGACCTCCTTTGTAAAGAGATTTGGGCTCAGCTGATGAAAAGCTCTAGACAGGAGCTAGGTATTAATTATTATTAAACCTAACCCTGTATTTAAGTGCTTTCCTGAATCGGAGCCATCATGTACCAAACACAAAGCTCACAAATTGCAGAAATCAAATGGAAGAAAAGATGTAGGGACTGATGTTAATTGACAAATGTTTCCCACTCCTGAAGTTTTGATAATTAGTTTTGGATTTGTCATCATCAGCATAACATGCAAGCCAGAGGAGAATTAACCCCATGGGTTGTACAGACTGGAAATGTTCCAAAATGAGCCATTGTGTTCTTTTCCTCTTTCTCCCATGGAGACTTCATATTTGTTCTTTCTTTGTTGTTTTTCCTTAAAATAAAGTCTATATAAATGGAGAAGTATCTGGTTTGCTTTTTGTGCTTGGAGATGTCTTGTTAACATGTTGTCAAGTTCCAAAGGGGTAGCTATGAAGTTGGATTTTCTCCCACAAGAGCTCATGTGATAAATAAATCTGTTAGTCTTTAATAGTGCCACAAGACTCTGTTTGTTCTTCTTAACATGGATATCAAAGCTCTCTAAGGCAGCTGTGGTTGGCATATGGCAGATCCCTGATACCCAGTTTGGTTTAGTTGTAAGGCTGTATGGTTTTATGTTTAGTTTTAACTTTCAGTTGTATTTGAGATCAATTTCTCAAATCTTAATTTTTTTAAAAATTCACAAAATGTTCCACGGTCACCCTCCTTTTCTTCCCGTGCCCCATCTCCTCGCAAGGTGTTTTGTTTTGTTTTTTTACATTTACCCTGTTTGAAAGCAAGTATTGAACTGGTTGAAGTTTTTCAAGTTTCTATAAAAGTTTCTGAAGAATTGTTAATTTAAACAAAAAAAGGGGGGGATCTGAAGAAATATATGCATTTTTCCCCTCTTATAAAACCCCAAACAATAACTCCCTCTTGTATTTTAGGACTATTCAACTAACAACTTATAAAAGTATTTTCTTTTACTAAAAGTAAAAGCTCCAAAGATACATAGTATTTATTCTCTGAACAGCTACTTAGTACTTTTCATCCCAAAGTGCCTTACAAAACAACTTGTAAAGTTACAGAAATTTTTGTCAGTCTTCACTGTAATGCAGCCACCTCTGAGGAGGAATGTGGCAGCTGTTTATTACCACACAGTGACACAGGGCTCACTCACACAGCACTGAAATGCAGATAGCTCAGAGATAGTCAGTTCATAGCGGCTCTTTAGCGGCCTGTAGCAACTTCACAAAAGCAATTTAGAGCAGAAAGTGAAAGAAAAGAATCCCCTTTTCCAACTGGAACTGCCAGGAGCAGGAAAGGAGGCGGACAACAGTTCCCAGAGTTAAGAGTTTGGCCTGGTTCTGAGGTGAACACCACGAGTTTTCACAAGGTGCCAAGGGACCTTTAATGACTCCAGTTCAGTGAATTCAGTACCGTGTGCAGCGTGGCTCAGAATTAACACGTTTCTCATAAGCCCAATGAAAATTACCCAGGTGAAAGGAGAATTCATGACCCCCACTTGTTTGAAGTTACTGTTGCAGGTGGGAACAGATACAGAACAGATGAGAGCACAGCAAGGGGGGACTGCCCAGCCCCATATCATGAAACCAGTCCCTCCTAGTTCCCACTCTCCTGCGTCAGCATGGTCTGCTCCATTCACTTACCTCTCCCGTGCTTTTCATTGCAGGGGCTGATGTAGGAAACAGCACGGTGTATGCTCAAGTCGGTAATTTCCCAAAGGTGAGTTGGCCTAAATCCCCCTTGTGGTGAACTGCTACCTATTCAAGGGGTTGGGTAGGCTTAGACAGAAGAATAGCAAGGATGGCTGATGTTATTGGTGCTTTGGATTTACCATGTGTATGGCACTCTGGGATCCCAGTCAAGGGATAGGTGGGGCTATCAGAAACTTTGGGATTGCCTTTTGATGGGGTGCAGAGGAGGAGGGGATGGAGGCAGCCAGAAATTTTCAGAGGTCCCTTTGGAACATGTAATAACAGGCAGTTGGCACTGAGAGGAGCAGCAGCCATTCTGCTCCTTCACCCTCTTGGTAACTCCAAAGAGCCCTGACCCAACAGAACCGGTCCCCTGCACAGGACCCTCCCCCCGCCCTCCCTGTCCATTCCAGAAGTGGTAACAAGGACATTTTTCAGAATGGAAGAGATGAAGCAAAATACTTTGAAAGTTCTTTCCCCTGTCTTTTTTTTTTTTGGCCAAAATGAGTTGCTGAATTGAACCCCAATTTGCAAATAAGTTGCAGTACTCAAAAGAAAAGAAAAAAGTGTTTTGGGGAAATTCATTGCCAGAAAAATTTCGCTCTTCTTTAATTCTGACCCCAGTTTTATCCTGGCTTACCCCCTGTGATGATGGCCTTCTGACCTGACTCTGCAAAACACTGTTTAAAGCCAGCCAATTCACTCATCTGCTGACACTGTGTCCAGCTCAGTTATTGATGCTGTGGGGGGAATCTTTGTCTATTTAGCAGTGCAGCGGAAAGGGGATGCACAAAGGGGGCCCAGAGACCAAGCAGGAAGAGTCAAAAACGATCTATTCCATGGTCTCTCACCCAAACCAGGTAAGGACTCTACACTTGCTTTTATGTGTATTTAATTGACATAGGTTTCCTTCTGGTTGAAAGAGAGAAATGCTGTACTGTAACCACCGAACACTAGCATGCTATGGGCCAATAACAGTCACCCTCCCCTAGTGTAATGGGCCCGTGGCTGGGGGCATTCTGAATTCAGGGATATTATCCTGGGGCAAGGAGACCTGGAGGCAGAGATGACAACGGAGGCTTAAAAACAATGAACTGGATTCTGTGCTGAGCCCTGCAGGAGATAGAGCATGGCAGGGGGCAGTGCAAACAGACACAGGGCAAAAGGAGAATTTCTCCCTCTCCCCACCCCCCATGCTCTGAAATCTGGTCTGGGAAGAGGACCAGACACACGGCACAATTTAGAGCAGCTCCAGTGGCCCAGGACAGAGGGAATGCTCAGTACCCCAGCCACCAGCTGCACTCTTTCTTAGTCCACCCCCAGGCAACATAGGAACAACCTGTGCCACCAGGAAACCCAGCTGCCCCTAGGTTTTATGCCTCCAGATCACCGTCAGAAGTGCACACCGGGGTTCCAGGTTCTGTGGGCCCCATTCTCCCACTCCTCCTGGGCTGACTGACAGCACCGCAGAGCACCACCAGCTCAGGCTGGGCACATTCTGCACTGATGTCAACCACAGCACTGAAAGCCGTGGAGAATCAAGCCCTGGCTATCTACTTCCAAGGCATCTATATGGCCAGCTGCAGCTTGGCTGGCGCAGTGCTGAAGACAGCTGTGTAGATGTCACAGCTCAGGCTGGAGCTAGGTAGATTTCAGAGCCCAAGTCACAACGTATTCAAAGCTGTTTCCAGCATCCAGCCTGCATCTGTTGACACTGTCCCTGAGACTTGCCGCACAAAGCCTCCAACACCATAGTATCTGAGCACCCCAGTGCCATATCAGAGGGAAACTTTCATGGACCGGGGGCCCGGGGCTCAGAGAAATTAATGGCCCACTGGAGGCAATAGGAATTTTGCCTTTGACCTCAGCAGGGACAGATTCTGCCCCAGATTTCCAAGACCTCAGCACTCTTGATTCCTGCCAGGAATAGCAACAGCTTGTCTCTTTCATTGCAGTTTTCTCTGCAAACAGATGATGAGAAACTGTGCAAGGGAGACCAGGCATCCATGGAGAACGAGAAAACTATTTATTGCACCGCCAACCAGCCAACCAGCATACAAGGGGTCTGTATCTCGTTATCAGCACTCATGCTCAGAGGGCAAAATTAGGGTTTGAAGGGCCAGGCTGCCCGAGGGCTGTGTTCTGTATCCAACTGGGCCCTGATCCTGCAATGACATGCGGGCAGTCCTTCCCCCCAGCACCCATGCAGAGCAACGCTGACTCCAAATGGGCTCAAGTCATGAGCTGTAGCACACAGAGTCGGGGCCTAAATGGGTTGCAACTTCCACTGACTTCAGTGGGATTTGTCATCAAGTAACTGGCCTTTAAAGGGGAGAGGGATTGTTTCGTGGTCAGCTGTGAGGGGTGACTGGAGGTATGTACAATACAGAAGGGAAAATGTCCTGATTATGACAGACTTGGGACTGGGGCTTAGTTGGAATTTTCCCCAGTAGGAATCAGGGGAACCCCCTCACCCACACTGAGAACTGAATGAAATTCTTCAACCTGAACTCCCTCATTCTGCCCCACCCCAAGAAACAAAAAGATGTGGGGCAAACTGACAAGCTGAAAAAACAAATTGGGCTGAACAGAACGTTTCTGTTCAATCTGAAGCATTGTCAAACATTGGTGAGGTAAAAAAAAAGTTCACAAGTTGTTGTGAACCAAAACCCGATTAAAGAAAAATCCAAGATGAAAAAAATTCTGAAAGACAACAGAGTCCTGTGACACTTTTAAAGACTAACAGATTTATTTATTGCATGAGCTTTCTGCAAATTCTGCAAAACCAAGACAAAGTCATGCCATGGTTTGGAGTTGCCAAATCTGCATTTTTTCAGGTGAAAAAATTCACCTCGCCGTAGTCTTAACCTGATTCCAACACCCCAGACACTCCTGTGAGTCCTTCTATCTAATCTATCCCCCTGGAGAACAGGTCTGCAGTGGCGTGCCCAGTAACCTAAGTAGGCATGTTTGCAGCACTGTGCAGGGCGTGCAACACTACTCCAGTTTCTTGGGCTTTCCCATCGTTAACACTTTATGATCTTTGCTGTTTCTGTTCTTGCAGACAGAGGCCTCCAAGTCCAAAGACGCTGATGAATTTGCAGACACTCCAGAACCAAAAAGGACAACAGAATATGACAAGATCATCTAATGGCTTGTCATACAGGGTGCCTGCAGCTATTGTTTCCTAAATGGCCCAGTAATGGAACCAGGGAGAGATCTAATGAGGCACCAGAAATGCCGATGTGACTCCAGTCTCCATGTTGTTTCTGTAAAACTCCACAGAGGAATAAGAAAGGACATAGAAAAGAAGCTGCAGCCACCTCCATTTTATTTTCAGTTGTCTTTAGTCTATACAGCCTTCAGCCAATTCCTACGTCTGGTTCTATTCATCTGCAACTAAGGACCGAGACCCACCCAGGTACCAGATGTAACCAGAGGACTGATACAGGTCTGCGAACTCCAACCTCTATCAAGAACTTGAATTACATCAACTTTTAATCATTGTATGTATGTGATTGTCTTTGACCTGTTAATATTTCTCATAGTTTGTTTCTTTCCCTGTATAATAAACCTTTAGTTTTAGCTACTAAAGACGGGGCCGGCCCAACAGCAAATTATGACTTTGGTGTCCCTATGACAGGGCAATACTTTTATTTATAAGCGATAACATATTAATGTTTTTTTTTAATTGAGGAAAAAAAAAATCACTTCTGTCACCCCTTAAAGCCTGGCATCCTAGGCGACTGTCTAGTTCACCTATACGGTTGGGCCAGGACTGGCTGACAGCATGGGATTTGGGGTTAGAGCCAAACTTGCATTGTTCTGGCAATGTGGCTGGCCCTCAGGGGTCAGAAGAACCTTTATGGGTAAAGCAGGGGCGTTGCTGGATAGCAAAAAGATCCAGGGCTGTGCCCCTCCCCCCCAGCTAGGCCACACCCCCAGACCTCTCTCCCAGCTAGGCCCCACCCCCCGGCCAAGCCACTAGGCCCCTTCCCAGTTCACAACCCCTCCCTCCCCCCCCCCCACAGAAACAAACCCACAGCCCATGCTCCTCTCCAAGCTGGGTTGCAATACACCTCCTTCATACTCATCTGTATTAAGAACTATAATAGAAGCAATTGTTGCAGGTGGACGCCCGAAGACGGGCAGGGGCTAGCAACAGTGGGTTCATTGCCCGGAGTGCGCAGCACCAATAACCACACCAGGGCGGAGAAGCACTCTAAGGTTTATTTGGGATCTCAAGCAGGCACACGGAGACAGGCACGTCTCAAATCATGCGCACCCCACCCAGTTGCAGTGTCCCTTATATATGTGGGTTGTTTACAGGGAGCTTTGGCCTTGGTGTATGTGGCACTTCCCCGCCTTCCTCTTTTCAGGGTTTCCACGTGAGTTGCTGCAAGCTAAGACCGGCTTAGCCTGTTCCCCATAACAGAATAACAGTACCAGTCTATCAGTTCCTGCAATCAGGGAACAGCCTTATAGGGGGTTGTTGTGCCCCAGCCGTGTTCGAGTCTGGAGCGAAGGGGTTTCATCGACACTGTGGCCTTCTCCCCCCACCCCCCCCAAGTTACCCAGTGCACAACCCCAGACACAGCCAGGGGCATCAACACAATCTTTCTTAAAAAGTCAGACCATGTCAGAAGAACACATAAAATGTGTCTCCCTGTCTGACAAGGCACAACATTCCCCATCCCCTCCAGGTTCCTGTGGCTGAATATCAGGAGCCAGGGACCTCAGCAAACAAGAGTGGGAAGGAGGGTGGTGGAGCAGAGAGTGGGGAGAAGGGGAAGGGTGACAGGGAGCAGTGCAGCTGGATCGTGCAGAGAAGGCTGCTGCACTATTCCCTACTCTCACCCCACAGCTCCTGCCAGGCTCCCAATCTCTCTCCTGGGGAGACAAAGCAGAAAGGACAACAGCCAAAACCGAGTAAGCCCGCTCTTATAGGAAAGGCAGAGTCCAAACTAAAAATGCAGCATTACTGGGCAGACAGTAATAGGGACAGAACTGAGGGGACAGGGTTTATTACTGGGCAAGGGATGAGGGGGCAGAGGTGGGGGGACAGATCCTGCACCAAGGGCCAAAATCACCTTTTCCAGTACCTGTGGGAGAGAGGGCAACCCTAAACTGTCACATAGTCACACCCTAGGATGGGCAGGGGGAACTCAAACAACTCCATTTCCTCCAGTCACCCTCCACTCCCTGCTTAATTACAGACAAACAAGAAACCCAAATTTCAAAGCACAGAATAAATTTTAGATGCACAATATGGTGCTGGTCTGCAGATTTCATCTTTGTAAATAAGGCCAGCATTGGCACTCCCAGCTGGGGGGTGGTCCCTGGGCCACTCATCCCCCAACTGACCTCACTGCATGGGGAGGAGGGGCGATGCCCAGCTGGACTGATGGACCCAGGCCCCGAGGCGGCCCCTGGCTGCAGGGGGGGAACCCCACCTCACACTTGCCACCTGGGCCAGGGGAGAGCACAGAAGGGCTGTGATCCCCAGCCTGCCCTGTCATATGATGCGCAGTGGGGTATGATCTGTATAACTTTGCTTTCACTCCTGCCATGTAATTTGTGGTGGTTTTATGCAAAATGTGCCATGCAAGCAAGGTTCTGAATGCTCATAAACATGCTCTGCATTATTATGGTATCATGTTTCCTGCAGCATCACATGTGTGTGTGTATAGATCAGAAACATCCCAGGTATTTCACATGGCTCTGGGTGGAGTCTCTCTCTCACAGGATGAAAGCTGATGAGATTGGATACATGACAAAAGATAATGTAAATAACAAAGAGAATCACCTAACAAGGAGAAGGGAACAAAGAACCTCAGAGAGTCACACCTGGAAAAAGGGAGGGGATGGAAAGTTTGATAACAAGACACTTGGAAGTGTGAAATAGCTTTTTTCTGGGACCCTACTTTTTAAAATCTGGTCCAAGAAGCATCATTAAAATTGTTGCAGGTGTTTTCAAACAGCCTTACAGCAGGCTAAAAATAAAAGACAGCAAATACAAAGAACTAATCCTATGAGGAGAAGGCGCACAATGCTCATAGTACAATTATTTTGGAAAATGGAAAGCTTGTGGTCATCCTGGGTAAAACCCCGGGGGGGGGGAGGGGTTATACTTGCACTCAGCGAGGATTGCATTTAAACAATAATTTCAGTCTATAGTCCGAATTGTCCAAATCCCTTCGTGGTCACCCAAACTGTTGCAGGTGGGACGGCCGAGGACGGGCTGGGGCTAGCAACAGTTTGGGGTTCGTTGCCCGGAGTGCGCAGCACCAATAACGACACCAGGGCGGAGAAGCACTCTAAGATTTATTTGAGATCTCAAGCAGGCACATGGAGACAGGCACATCTCAAATCATGTGCACCCCACCCCCGTTGCAGTGACCCTTATATAGACAGGTTGTTTACTTCAATACTTTTCTCCTTGTAAGCGGTGGAAGTGCTATCCCCCTTCTCTTAGAGAACAAACTTTGACCGATTTCCACTGGTACTTTCAAGGCTTGTTATCTACTTTGCTTCCTGCAACCGGGGGAACATCCTTAAATGGTTGGTGTTATTGTGTCCCAGCTGTGTCTGAGTCTGGAGCAAAGGGGCTTCATCGGCACTATGGCCTTCCACCCCTTTGAGTTACCCAGTGCGCAACCCCAGATGCAGCCAGGGGCATCAACAAAATCATGGGTGTTACAGCCTCTTATACCAGGGTTGACTTTTGCTTAAGGTAATTGGTATGATGATCTGCAGTTGCAAAATGCTTACAGGCTCTAGTCTTTGCATTTAAAACTTTTACTTTAAGCCTACCTAAATAACAAGCATTAGTCCACTGTGGCTTTTTCAACACAGGCCAAAACTGAAGCACATAAAATAACATGATTTCTAGCAGGTAAAAATAAGCTTCATTCATGATCTCCCAATAGAAATCTCAAATCTTAGGATTTTTTCCCCAGGCCCTGGCATTTGCTCCCCTGCCAGCCTGGGAAGTGGGAGAAAGGGGACTCCATTTGAAACCCAACTCCCTTCAGACTTGGGGAGGGTGAAGATCCTTAAGAGGATCAAAGCTGAGGATGGAGGAGCTGTACTGTGGCTTCAGGGTGGGGGACAGCTGATGGAGGTTGGGGGACTGAACTGATCCCTGAATTAAAGGGGTTTGGTTGAGGACAGAACTGAGGGGATAGGGTTAATTAATGGACAGGAGGTGAGGGGGACAGAGGTGGGGAGACAGGTCCTGCACCAGGGGCCAAAATCACCTTCCAGTACCTGTGGGAGAGAGGGCAACCCTAAATTGTTACATACTCACACCCTGGGATGGGCAGGAGGAACTCAAAACACAAGAAAGTAGTTTAAAAACAACTCCATTTCCTCCAGTGACTCTCCATCCCCTGCTTAATTGACAACAAACAAACAAGAAAACCACATTTCAAAGCACAGAATAAATTTTAGTTGTACCTTATGGTCTGCAGAATTCAGAAATAAGGTCATCATTGGCACTCCTGGCTGGGGGATGATCCCCAGGCCATCCACTCCTCAACTGACCTCACTGTACAGGTCAGGGGGAAGTGACCAGTCCCCACCTGCCACCCTGGAGAAGGGGGGGGGGGAAACGATCCCCAACCTACAACTTGCTGCTGCTCTGGCTGGTCACCAAGTCACCTCCCCATGGGGCAGGGGATGATCCCCCTCCTGCTCCTCAGACCCACCAGACTGACCTGGGGATTGAGCCCCTGCTCCCACCTTCAGGTTCCCCCTCCCCCCCACACACACACACAGTACTTACTGGTGCTGTGTAGAAGAAGCTGCTCCTAAATAAAACAGGATGAAGCAGAGTCAGCTGCAGTGCTGAGTTAGTGCAGCACGGGAGAGAGGATTTAAAGTTCCCTCTTCTCTCCCTGCTAGGTGAGTGAGCTACAAGCTGCAGCTGGCTATGTTCCCAGCTTAGCTCCGCCTCCCCTGCAAACAGGCTATCTGATAATGTGCCTGCTGGGGAAAATAGATCAGGGGCTCAGGCTATTTTACCCGCGGCCGACGCCCTGTGAGCCCAACGGCAACGATGCCTCTGGGGTAAAGAGCTTGGAATTTTAAGTAACTTATCTCTTTACTAGACTCAGCATCTGAAATGCATTAAAGGGGACTGAGTATATTTTATTGTATCTTCTTGGTGTCCAGTGTAGGGAATCAGAAGCATTGTTCGTGGCTGGTTGGGAAGTCGATTTCAGTGTCACCCATCAGTGCTGAGAGAATTTGCTCTCTTTTTGCAACCTGCCCTGATCTTGGCATTTTCATGTGGTTGTCCCAAGAAGATTGAGTCACAGCTTCATCCCGGGAAGAAGGAGCCCCAGGAATGGATTAGGTGCTGAGTGCTATACAAACACAACAAAAAGATAGTCCCTGCCCAAAGAGCTTCCCATCTAACTCTCAGACAAGAGACAACTGGTGACTAGAGAGAGACCAACAGGGAGCATAAGGAAACAAACAATATTGATCATTTTGAGAGCATGGAATCTCCCATGCGGCCACTACCCTGGCCCCAGTTTCCCACTTATGCTCTTACTTCAAGTGTGAACTCTTGGGGCAGGAACAGTGTTTGTTCTGAGTTTATACAGCTCCTAATACCGTGGGATCCTGCACAATAACTCTGCCACCCAGGCACTACCACAGTCCTGAGTAGTACTTCATGTCCTCCAAGAGCTCACGCTCTCTTCTCCTTCAAACCCACCATTTCACTCATTCCTACCAGACTGTCCTCCCCACTAATCCCCGAGTCCTGCCTTAGCGGCACTGGGGTGCTTTTCTTGTCCATCTCCCAGAGAAGGCTCATCATTCTCTTTGCAAGGAACCCTGTCAATATCTACCCCTATAAATCCCTTTGATTACATTTTTGTGTTTGGATGAAGAAACGTTGGCAATTGCCCAAGGGAACAAGTCCAGAGCAGTGCAGGAAATAATCTGAGGACTCCAGATAGGAGACATTTAAGGACATGATCCAGAGACAATTTCTGTGAATGGATTCTCCACTGGCTAAGGGGGAATAGACCGGGTGGGATTGATCAGGTGTTTTCCACCTGCAGCTCCTCTGACCTACAGCCATATTGGCTAAGTGCATGACAGATGGTGGAAGACTGCCTGAAAATGATCAGTGAAAGAATAATTCATTAGTTTTAGTATTATTGATGTTGAAATGAGCGTTTAGATGATAAACTTTTTAAGGCAGGTATCCTCTTTTGTGTGTGTGCACATACATGCATGTGTGTCCCCTTTCATAATAGGGTCCTGATCACAGATGAGGTCTCTAGGTATTTCCACAGTTATGCAAATTTTGCAACAATTTAAACAAATGGCGGGAGCCACCTGTGCAGTGGCTGAGAGATTAAAAATGAAGACACCTGGTGGAATGGGGTAATGGTTTTGAAAGGGTGAGAACAGGAAGGGTGAAAGTGAAATGTGCTCTTCATCCAGTCATACAAGTTCTTAACAGCAGAAACATCGTCACCCACTAAGCCAACTTCCAATGATGCCCGGAGTAGCACATGGTGTCAGAACACAAACACTCAGCGAGAGATTGCTCTGGTACTCTCCGTGGCTGTGACCTCAGTTGGTACAAGTCAGGATGCTGACAGTGCAGCCTAGTGGCCAGAGCACTGGGGTGAGACTCAAGAGACTTGGGATCCAATCCTAACTCTGTCACTGATCTGTGTGTTACTGTGACACTCCTACCTCAAAGCAGAACACGGTAACCTCAGTCATCATTCACATGGGGTTATGATCTATTTCATACAAAACATGTCATTAAGCTATCATAGGAAAGGTCATAATCAGCTGAAACCCTATTCTGTCAAAATATGTGTATCATCAGTGTGTGCCAATGAGCTCTGGCTGTGTAGTTGTTAGAGAAATACGCTGAGAGTCAATCTGTTCTACAGAGATGGTGGTCCCCACCCACGAGGCTGCTTAGTGACTATTATCCGGCAAAGGCTTTGTAATTTTAACCAGAAAATTTACAATTCAGTGACTGTTGCACAAGCAAGACATAAGGGGGATTACTCAATTCAGGTGACTCAAAGACCCCAGGACATGTGTGAGCTAGTGCCTTCCATGCACATAGACTGAGGCTATAAAATAAGGGAGAGTGGCAATCATGCTTTGGTCTTTTCTCCGTCACCAGTGCTGAAAGCAACAAGAACGCAGGGTAAGACAGACTTGAAATGAAGGAGACTGGCTCTGGGTTTGAGGGAAAAATCTCTATATTGAAGTGCTGTAACATCCAGGGTGTTAGAATATAGATATTCAGATCTGCCTGTAGAGGCCTATGATTGCTTAAGTATATTCTTATCACTTAGCGAATTTTAGGGCGATAGAAACAAAGCATCAAAATCACAAACTGCCTCTCTATAGGCCTTCCCCTACTGCGACAGTACTGAGACAGTACTTCACCTAAGGAAAAGCAGCAGCCATAGACTGGGAAGTGTGTGGTCACATCCACACATTCCAAACAAATTACATTGAAATAAGGCAATATGTGACTGTTAAGAAAGCAATACAGTCTAATGCCTCCAGATAAAGGAGACATCCTAGATTGTTTAAAACAACCTTTGTTTGACACATTGTCTGGTTTTTAAACATTTCTCAACAGTTTTGGTTGTAGAATTTACACTTCATATTGTTTGGACACTATGGTACACACTTTTCTGATCATTTCTGTCTGATTCTTTGTCGCAAAATTAATTGTAATCAGTTAAAGTGGGGGTATGATTGGTTAGAGAATTATATTACAATATGTTAGGATGGGTTAAAATTATTTTGTAATATTTTTAAGAAAATGATTATTTAAGATGCTGTATAAAAAACTGAGGTCAAATAAGATGTAAGGTAGGAAGGAGGAAAATTACTGGTGTGAAGAATTGGGATTCTTGCTCGATCAGCCCAGTAAACCCATAGGTTTTCCTGCTGCTGGACTTTGGACTTCTGTATCTGTCAGCAAACCAAGGACTGAGGGAGGGATCCTAACACAATGGGGTGAGAAAACTGTTTGATCTAAATACTGCCTAGTGATACAAGACTTACGATTTAGATCAGGGGTTCTCAAACTTTATTCCTGGGACCCCTCTGAAAATATTTCAGGTTGTGACGGCCCCTCACTACACCACCGCCATCCCCCATGCTATGCCATGCCACCCTGACTTCTGTGCTGCTTCTCAGGATGGTGTTGCTTTCAGAGCTGAGCACCTGACCAGTAGCCGTTGCTCTCCAGCCACACAGATTCCCTTTCCTTAGGGAATCTGTGACTGTGATATGCAGACAGCCTCCTCCAGACAACAGCACTGGTTACTTTAGCAGTCAGAATAAAGCTTTTAGAGAAAGAAGGGTTCTGAAATCTGCCTCTTGGATCAAAAAGGGGCACTTGTCTTTATGAATTATTACAGGGCAGCTCCAAATCCATCAACTTTCCTCTCATCCCTCTGCTCTTTTCACCCAGCCTCTCCTTTCCCATTTAGCTAATGGTACTAATTACACTCTGTTCCCTGCCAAGCTCTTCAGGGCAGGGACTGCCTGCTACCTGGTGCTTGGTGCTGTACAAACACAATGGGCTCTGCCACTTCCAGTACATCCTTAGGCATGCCTGTAATAAACTATCACGGGCGGGGACCTGCCTCCGAATTAACCGATGGACGTGTAACCACCCATCCATGAAGACAATTTGATATTGATGTGGTAGTGTGTAGTAGTGAATCAGATATTCCTGTAATCTTTGTAGATAGATGTGTGGTGTTTAGATTGTGCCATAAAAGTTTGTGAATGTGCTAAGAATGGTGAATTGGGAAACTGAGGCAGACAGCCTCATCAATTTCGCAAGGACTGTGGAGTTTGAAGGCTCTGCCTCCACATTAGACAGTGCCTAATCCTCCAACAGTTTTGAAAGGGGGAAGATGTCACAGAATGCACATCTGTTCACCCCTAAGGCATGATCTATGCAACTTTTCTGTTCAGTACTGCAATATAATTGTGTGATTTGATGCCAAATATGCCATACACTTGTGAATGCTCATAATGTATTCTACATGATTACCCTGGTGCTATGTTTCCTACAGCAACATATGTGTACAGATGTGAAGCATGTTACAGGGTTCAGACTCTCAGAACTGTCTCTAGCACAGAGGCTGGAGAATTGCATGACAAAGGGAATGCAAATATTCTCCTTGGCTCAGGCAGAAGTAAAGAGAATCACACAGCAGCACAAAGTGGGAGGGACTGTCAGGAGTTTGTAAAAACAAAGACAGACCATTTGGGAGAGAACCAGCAGACTTTTACCTGAGGGACTCTATCTTGCAACTCTCTCCAACTTGAAGCACTATCTGGGCCTGCCTTGTAATAGACAGAGAATGGCTGTAAAACACCAAACAGCCGAACACCTTGCATAATAATCTTGGGCTATGAGGTTGGTTTAGGTAGAAATATTAGACTTGTATGTGGTTTATACCTCTTCGTTGATAGTGGTTACTCCCGACTCATTTATATTATGATTCTGCCTTGATTGGCCATTTTCTCACTTGCAATCGTGGTCTGATCAATAAACTAATATTTGCTTTGTCTAAAGCTGTGTGGTCTTTAGAGAGCATGGATGTGGAAGACTGGCCATGATCCACTTTGCTAAGTGGAAGGACTTGAGACTATGGTGATTGGGGGTGGATCCCATTCCCAATAAGGCAGTGGCTCCCGGTGTAGTTTTGGAGGCTGGGGGGTTTGCTTGGAGACTGATGCCTGTGTGCCTAGTGGATTTACACCCACTGCCTTGGACCAATTACACACTGGTGTAATGGACTGACTGAGGAGTGAGTAGTCACTTGGCAGAGCAGGGTGAATTGGGGTTCAGAAATAGAGTTTGAGTGGGGGTTCAGTGGCACACCAGCCCAGATCTGGGGAGTAGCCTGTCACAAACAATCAGTAATATATGACAGTGCAATTGACGAAAGCCACCTTTCACAGATCTGTTCATCACCCTGATTGCTACACCGATTTCTTTTGTATTGTTTTGTTCCCCAAGAGGAGGCTGGCCACTCAGCAGGAAAGGGGAAGGAAGACTGAATGCAACTTTGAGGTTGGTTTTCAGAACCCCATGCTAGAGAGAATGGCACCAAAAGAAAGAAGTGTATGGTGGATTTGGATCGCGGCCCTGTGTACTGGAACCGGTGAGTCCAGAGTCAAGGGAACTGGTGGCGAGAATCAGTGGTAGTTTTATTTCTAATTGGCGTTAGTGGCAATGGCTGCACTTGCAATAGGATGGATTTGTGTTCACAGCTGTAGCTGACACTCAGGGGCACAGCCTCTAAAAGGCTGGGAGTCTTTTATAACGGAGCACCAAATGAAAGTAAAATCGCCCGAGGCTAGGACAGAGGACTGAGAAGCAGGACTCTTGGCTTTTAGGCCCACCTCTGTGAGGGGCAGGTGGTCTAATAATTAGAAAGAAAGGAGGGGGAAATCTGGACTGTGAGCTCCACTGAAAGGCCTGGGGTGGACACGTGGCTGGTAGCCACAGCAGGAAGCTGAGTAATGGTCTCAGCTTGGTCTCTGACTGGTTGAGATCCTGGACAAGTTGTACCCACTGCTGGTCCCCAAAGCCGGATGTCCTTCCTCTGCACAGTGCTGTAGAAGAGATTGAGAACTCCCTGTATTATGCTTTAGCAAAGCTGTCGGTGTTTCTTCTCTTACTCCCTAGAGCCAGAAGCTGATGCTCTGAAAAAAACATAAGACTGTTTAGTCTTTTCACACAGAAAACAATAAATGCCACTGTTCGTTAGTGCTCCCCTTTGCAAACTCCAGAGTCTTTGCATCTCCTGCAGCAGAATGATCACAGAGTCACTGCAGGGAACGGCTGCACTACAAAAAGAAACGTGCATTTAATTCAAATTAGCTAACCCGGGTTCATATAGCAATGGAGAAAAGGCAACTTGGCTTCTAACGTGGCTTCGCAACGCAAGTTCAAGCCTGAAGAGCAGCCTAGGTTTGAACCGATGTGACTAAACAGGCTGAAAGCAGAGTTACTGTGTGTTGACTGCTGATCAGAGTTAAAAACTCCTTGTTGGGTTGGGTGGGGGTGGGGCACAAGTGTAGCATAGATTCACCTGTGTGTGAGGCAGCATTTTCTTTCACTTGTTCTAAACTCTCCTTTGCCATGATCCCTATAAAAATAATTTGGTGGTATTATGTTGCTGGTGAGCCAAGACTCTCCCCTCCCCCCCCCCATCATGCTGAAAGCTATTGTCTCATTGTTTCCTGCTGCTCCCCGATTGGTTGTCTCTTGTCAGATTAATTAGCCCTTTGGGAAAGGGGCTGATCTGTCTTTGTGTGTTTGTTTGTACAGCCCCAGACACCATGGAATCCTGGCCCATGAGTGGGGCTCCTACATACAATGGTTATACAAACAAATGACCCTGCCACTGATTGCCAGCAACTGACCATGGCCCTGATTCTCCTTAACGCCAAGCCAGCCTGGCTGTGCTTAGTCGTTACACACCATTACTGCCCACTCTACAGAACTGAGTTCAGGGCAGTTGGGATTGTTTCTCAACTGCCTGTCAGGGTCATTTCGAGGCAGCCCACGGTCGTGCTGTTTCCATCAGTCACCATGAGGCAGCAAAGGTACAGCTAGATGCTCCTCTTGGCTTTTGCAACTTTGAGAAACCACAAGAGACACCGAGGCAGTGTTGCTGGATGGCACTGCAGCTCCTTGCTTCTAGGAGGGTTGCATCAGTGCATGTGGGGCAATAGCTGATTCACCCAACAGGCACTTCCTTTGGTCTGGTCGGTTACTCCTAGAGAGTCACTGCGTTTCAGCATGCCACAGAGATAGCTACTTGATCCTGTGGTTGCAGTGGAGAGAAGGTTTATTCAGTTTACAGGCCTTGGAGCTCTGGTGGATCAAAAAGGAAATTTAGGGACCTGGCCAAAGGGTGCCATTTGGAGGAGAACTTGTAAACAAAGACTGCAGCCAGAATTACAGCAAATGGGCACAAAGTCCTGTATTCCAGAGCATGCAGGCTGCGGCACACCCCACTCCCGTCCTGTGCCCAAGAAGCAGCTCTCTCTCTGCAGCCCTACAGAGCCTGCTTGGAATGCTCCTGCTCATTGGCATAGTATGGGACCCGTTGCTGGGCCTGGACTCTCCAGGGATGTTCCATTGTTCCCCAGTGGTGAAGCACTTACATCAGGGGTTGACAACCTTTGCCGGCCCCCATGCCAGCCCCACCCCCAGATCCTCAGCAGATGCCAGGGGCAGGGCCAGCGGGTGGTGGGAACAGGGACTCCTCCCTGCTGGCCTCACCCCTGTGCATTGGAATCCTCTTCCCTACTTGCTGCACTCCCAGTTGGGCAGACAGGGCCACGCACCACAGCTCCTTTTCCCTGCTCACCGCGCTCCCCAGCTGGGGGGACAGGGCTAGCAGGGGACAGAAGCCACGGCACGCACCCGGCTTTTGTGGTCCTAGGCCCCACTTGGAGGTGTGGGGACTGCAGGGAGAGTAGCAATGGCGTGGCATGCCATTCCAAATAGGTGCATGTGCCAGAGTCTGCCAACCCCTGACTTACATGCTACAGTGATGAGGGCCAGACAAGTACCCAAATGGATAAAGCTCATTCAGGGCCCCTATTAGGCAATTCTCTGGCCCCCTTCCCCCATGATATAGCATTGGAAAGCTTATTTTGTGTATGTTCAGCTGAGTCTGATGTGGAGCTGTCAAGTGGTGTTCCAAGCCTGCAGGCAAGGTGAAATAATGGTTCCTTAATGAGACCATGTCCTGTTTGGCTCAGTTCTGGCAACTCTGCAACATGATTGGCTGCTGTTTTTACTGGTTAAAGTTAAATTTCAACAGCATTCTGTGGTGTTTATTGGTCAACGCTATCAACTGACCATGTAGTAAGAGAGATGCATTGGTTCTGTGTGGGCAAGGGTTTTTTCAGAAATGATGACAATGTTTAGCATGTGGCAAAAATGGTGCATTCTGTAATATATTAGAATTGAGGGTTTTCGCTTTTTTTTTTTTTTTTTTTTTGGCCACATATTCTTAATGGGCAAAGTATCTCACACGGGATTACAGGAGTTTTCAATCATTGCCCATTGAAATTTGCTGGCTATATCCATCTAACATTGAAAGCTGGGAACCAGTAGCGGTAGATTGTGTGGGTTCACACTGCATAGTGGATGTTGTGAAAGTTCCTCCTCTACCTTGGTGGGTCCCGCACTTCCCTCTAGCAGTAGATCCATGTCCCTCAGGCCTCCAGGCCTGGGAAAGGTCCTTTGCCCCCTTTAGGGAGAGTTTTCCCTTCCCCTAGTCTTTGTACCTCTAAGGCTCTTCCTGCCTAGCATCCTGCTCCTTCTCCAGATCTGTTTGCCTTCCAACTTCACCTTGTGTCCTCTCATACACTCCCATAGCTCTCCTCACTCTCACCCTCCAGCTAGAGCCCTGCGCGGATACAAATATGTGGATCTGCATCCGATCTGCATCTGCAAGGAATGGTCTATGGATATCCGTGTTGTACCCGTGGACGTGGATATCCACAGATATCTGTGTATTTGCAGGGCTCTAGCCCTGCACAGCTACACATATGTGGATCTGTATCCAATTTGCATCTGCAAGAAATAGTCTGCAGATATCCACATTGTATCCGTGGATGCAGATATCTGTGGATATAATGTGGATGTCTGCGGATTTCTAGGGCTCTTCTTCCAGCCACACCCTTTCTCTGGAGGGAAGGCTTTTAACAAGTCTTGGGTGTGGCCTTAATTAGCTCCACGTATGCTATTTAACCTGGAGTAACCACTGCTCAGCTACAAGGGAAAAAAGGAATTGTTGAGTGTGGGGCTAATATATTGGCTTTCTAGAACTCTCCGGAAACCCTCTAGTCTGACCCTGTCACAGTAGATATAAATATCTAATACATTTCTGTATGCGTCTCCGTTTAACTTTTGTACATACACTGTAGCATCTAGTCCGGTTGGTAGAAGGTTTTAATTTGTAATGCCTGTGCCTGCAGTATTAGCCTTTGAAATATTCCTAGAAATTAGCTGTTTAATTCAGTGATGTTTATGCACAGAACAGTGCTAGAAACGATAACACAGCTTCATATTGCAAATATGCAAAAGCAAAGAAAGAAGGACCTTAGAAGAAGTTTATAATCTTTTGTCTTTACTACAAGTCTTTGCCTCTGCACTGAAGGAGAATGAAGAGCACGTTACGGCCCTTGCCCAACATGTCAACAACGATATACAAACCCATTTGGCTCAGAATCACATCCAGAGGTACTTATCAACATATCTAGTGGACGGCAAGCAACATCAGATGTCCAAGTCTCAACTGAAAATAGTAAATGGAGGTGGAGAAGCAACAGGGAGATTTGTGAGAATTGCCCTGGATTCAAATAGGACATGTATCTCCTTCAGCCCAGTCAAGAAATATGACATCAAAACACATTGACACAGCCAACACAACCAAATTTAGAGTCAGGCAATGGAGGGACAAACCCAATAGCTGTCAGTCCAGTAGTTGTTTTAAGCAGAGCCCTATCCTTAGCAAGAAGATGAGATGCTTCAAATGGCAACTATTCTTAGTCACCTGATAGGACCTGTGCCAACATCACCCTTCCATGCTGATGGGACAATGAGAAGAACAGACCATGCTGAATTAAAACATCTGCTGGAAGCTTAGGCTAGAAGAATGACTTCTCTGCTGAATGCAAAGTGTACACTTAAGATGCCATGGCTGTTCTACAAACGATGGCTGGAGACATTCCACACCTGTAGCGAATTGGCTACTGAGTGCTTGAGGCAGGGGCTAAATGGATTTGACAAGCCAATTCTCTCATTTTAGTCCTTGGCAGCTGTGACAACAGTAAATCTGAAAACTACAGCTGACTCAGCTCTAAGGCTGAATACAGGAAATACCTGGTGACTGGGGGTTGCCTTGTGCTTCCACAGAAAAAGTTTTTGAGTGTGGTGTCCAAGAAACAGTCTCTTGTCAAATTCCTCTGTGAATATATGGTTCCAAATGCACCTGAGATTGTAGGAGCACACCCAGCAGAAATGCACCTTCTTGCTGGAGGCTTTTCCAATGATGAAGTAACAAAATCTACCACCACCAGAGGCACTGGGGAAGCCCAAGAGGAAATGGACTCAATGGATGGTTTTAGCATCCTGTATGTGCCACTAGGGCTGTTGGTGCTTCTCTTATTGAAGCAATCATAGTTATCAGATGACCTGATATAGATGTTTTTGGTCCATGTTGTTCACTACTTTCCACAAATAGAAAACACACATGGCTTGACACAGGCACTGTCATCCTCCAGCACAGCTGACAAACATCATTTGTAACCAAGCATGCAATTTCTGATGCACTCACTCCTCACTTCTGCAACATACTTCCTGTTGTTCACATATAAATAGGGCATGACTCCATGTCATCCCTATTTGGTATGGTGGGGGCGTGGAGGGAAATCTGTTTAATATTGTCAGAATAAAGGGAATTTACTGCTTCAGAGACCTTGCACAATTGGGAGAGAGTGTGATGGACAAGCTATAATTTCTGCAGGAAGGAAATTGGTAGGGGTATTGTGTGACTAGAGCAAGAAGGAAAAAGAGACCCGCCAGAGACCAGAATTGCTTGTGCCTTAATCTAGTAATCAGAAAGGACAAGTCACTGGGAAACTTCTCACCATGTGAGGACAGTTTTGAAGAGTGTTGTAAGAGCATCTTGGCAAACAAAAGCTTGGATGTCTTTGTACATTGGGAAACCAGATGTTGGATCACCATTGGATGGGAAAATGTGAATGATGAAATGCTCCCTGGATTCTTCAAGAGCCCAATGGAACCTGAGCTTCTACAAGACTTTATTTGTGCATCTGTCAGAAGGGTACAACCAAGAGTGTCTGTCATCAGAACAATCTCCCGGCACAGATGTGTACAGGCTAAGGCAGTGAAGACTGGTAACCCAAACACTCTCACAGATATCATTAATGGTGAATAAGATGCTAGAGCTGTTGAGTAGCAAAGTCACCAGAGCTAATACATTTCAAGGATATCTGCATACATTAGATTTTGTTTTACCTTTTAGGTTATGGTTGTGATGCTCTGAGGTCACCAAGAAATCTGATTTTATGTCTTCATATTAACCATAGAACCATTAAATGAACAAATACAAAAATTTCAAAGCAGTCACTCTAGCATGTCAGTGGTGTTACTGTACATTTATCCCTGCTTCTATGATAATAGCACCACTGGACTGCTCCACAGTATATATCTCACTGAAAAGCATATTGTATCTATTTTAAGAGGTGGTGTAATGTGTGGTGTTTAGAGAGGGAGCATTAAGTTGACCAAATCAGTGGTATCTACTGCTCCCTTCTTTGTGCTGCCTGAATGATGCAGAATCAGATCAAAGAATCCAGCTCGCTGAATGGCAAAGTTTGTGAGAGGGATGAAGACAGAGCTGGCATTAGTCAATGCAACCTCATTGGCCACAGTGGAGTTGCATCAACTTAGATCAGGTCTGGATTTGTTCCAGTGTTGCCAATTCTTGTGATTTTATTGAGAGTCTCACCGTTGAAACTCAGCAAATCACTGATTTTTCAGTTCAGTGGCCAAACCAATACTTCTGAGGGGGAAGTCCATTTGTTTTGAACCAAAACTGACTATTTTTGTTATTGGTTGTCCTTACTGAAACAAAAACAAAACAAAATAAAAACATTGATTTGATCGACATTTCCCACCCACAAACCCCATCCAAAAAAGAATCTCCCCCTCTCCCCGTATAAACTATTTGCTGAATTCAAGCAAATTTATTTTAGGAGGGGTGGAGGAGCAAATTTCCCATTCACTGACATTTTTGCCCAGCTCTATTCACAATGTTTGGTGTTTTTCAAAGCCTCTGCTCCTGGAATCCTGCAATCAGGAAAGAATCTCAAGGTGCTTTATTTTATTTTATTTTATTTTTATTTTATTTTTTTTTTTAAAACAAATTACCTTTCCCCATGACCTTTCTAGCCTGCAGGGTTAGAAAGTGAGAAGTCTGAAAACATGATGCAGTTGTACAACAGAGGCTCAGAAATCAGGAAGCAAAACAGAGATTTGTAAGTTAATTACTAGCTGAAAATCATGCGATTTTGTGGACCTGCCCTCCTGATTTTTAAATGTGTGGGTTGGGAATTATTAACAACATTAATGATTTGTAGTGTTGTAGTACCTAGGAGCTATGTACAATGAACTAGATGCTGTAAAACAAAACACAAAAATGCTGTGCCATGAAGTTCTAATGGGCACTTTTTCATTCAAGAAAACCTGTCACCACTTTTTGCAGTTGCAAGAGCAGCAGAGCAAGGACAATCATCCAAAGACACAGGACAAAGCGGACACCCTGGAGGAACGGTGACAGTAGAGAGCACAGACAGAAATGCAACATGGGCTACTACAAACAGAGCCATCTCTGCAGGAGGGGAACTCACAACAGCCAACTCAACCGTTCTCATCACAGTCAAAGACGTTACCGGGAACAAAACCAGTAAGTCATGGGCAGAGAACTCTTCAAACTGCATGTAGGGTGAGCCCTCAGCCCCCTTGGTGAACTCTTCTACTCATGAGTGACTCCACTGGGATAACCCTAATGGAATTTCTTGCATGAGGGGCCATGGCAGGCTAGAGCACATAGGGAAATGGTTATGTTGTCCTGCAAAAATTTTCACAATTTCAAAAAAGTTTCTGTTCTGCATCGGAATGAAACCACACCATGAAATAATGAGAGCGAGAATGGACAAACTGGGATGTAGTCACAGGCAGCTCTTTTTGATTTGAGCTGAGTGTAAATGCTGCCAGGCAAGCATCAGAAGAAAGACTCGGGTCCTGCCACAAGTTATTCAAGGAAAACTTCTGCTCGGTGCACAGATGGGATAAAAAACAAAGCACACAAGAAATGAAGCTATATTAAGAGAGGGCAAGAATAGCAGCAATCCCTATATTACAGCACTGGGTCCCTTTACTCACTGTGCTCTCTCTTCCCCATAAAAGCACCACTTTAATATTAACCCTCCCCTTCCCAGGGCCTGTTTATTAGCCAAGGAACCATTTCTCAAAGACCACTCTGTCCTGCTGGTACCGTGTCACTTCTAGATACCCTGGATAACATTTTCCCATGAAAATTTTAGGAGTCTAGGTTTCCTGGAGAGTCCATGAAGCTTCACTGCCTCAAAAGCTGCTTACCTGCCTGAATCCCTTAGCTGACTTTCAAAACTTTAACTGTTGGCATCCCAAACAAACTGCACAAGGGGCTCTTATAAGCAGATGGAAGTGACTGGAAGCTCTTTAGGGCAGGGAACATTTTTTTTTTTGGTCTGTGTTTGTACAGCGCCTAGCATCACGGGATCCTGGCCCACCAGCAGGCTCCTACGTGCTACCACAGTAGAGATAAAAGGGTTAATGCACAGGATTTACTCCCTGGCTACTCTTACAGGCAGCTGGATTTGCAGTCTCTGCAGTCAGATTTGTCACACCTGTGCCTAGATCACTGGACTGGGACTCAGAAGACCCGGTTCTAGTCCCAGTTCTGCCACTGGCCAGCTGGGTGACCTTGGGCAAGTCATCCCGCCCCCCCACCACAGTTTCCCCATCTGTGCGATGGGGATGATGATCCTGCCCTCCCTTTGTGAAGTGCTCGGCAACCTAGGGATGATGCTGTGTTGACACAGGGCAATCATCATCAAGACAGCTGTCAAAGCCAGCCATCGCCAGCCACTCCCTGGAAGTGATTTGCTTTGCCACGGTCACTAGGGAAGGAGGAGGGGGTGGGACGTACATCTGGCACCGGCCTGGGAACCTGTGTTGTCCACAACCAGGAGGGTGAGAATTCCAGCATGGTGTCCCAGAATCAGTGCTGCCCAGTCAGGATCCGCATTCCCACCTGCAGCTCATCCCATTAGCTAGATAGGTCTGTGGCTTAGCGGTCAGCGAACTGGCCCAGGAACTAGGTTCTATTCCCCTCTTTGCCAGTAGCCTGCTGAGTGAACCTGGGAAAGTCACTGTCCCCCTCCGTGCCTCAGTTTCCTCTCCCACCCTTTGTCCACTTAGACTGTAAGAGTGCATCTACACTTAACAAGTTAGGTCAACCTAAATTACTCTGCATCCACACTGGGCTTTCCTTAAGTCAGCTTAAGCATTTTCTTAAGTCAACTCAAGGAAAAGTTAAGTCGACTTCATAACACCTCGTTTTACATCCACTTAAACCTGCATGGACGGGGATTAGTGCCTAAAATTGATTTTATTAAGTCGACTTAATAAGGTCGAAAAGGGGCTATGTCTACACTAGAAAAGTGAAGTTGACGTAATAAGATCGACTTTAAGTTGACAAAGTCGACCGAGGCTATGTCTACACTAGAAAAGTGAAGTTGACGTAATAAGATCGACTTTGTCAACTTAAAGTCGACTGAGGCTATGTCTACACTAGAAAAGTGAAGTACCTTGTGGCAGAGGCAGCACCCAAGGGCCACACCCCAAGTGCCGCCATTACATTATAAAGCTCAGGGCAAAGTAACAAGTGGGTTTATGGAAGTGAGCTGACCTTTAAGGGCTGCTCTGGAGCTGCCGTGGATTTACACCACCTGAAGATTTGGCCCTCACCATGACTCATTTCCTTCTCTTGTCTTTTGTAGGAACCTCATCTTCCAGTTTTAGCAAGTACTGGGTCCCTCCGGCGTTCATGGTTATCGCTTTGATCACCTTATATTTCACGTACAAGAAGAACACAGAGACAGGTGTGGGGAGTGGCCTGGTTATTTCTCTTCTTTTTTTTTAAAACCAGGAAAGGGTGGAGTGTTCCTTGGAGTCACTGCCATCACCCACAGATTCATGTGGTCCTACCCCACTGCCTGACAAAGGTTTTGTGCCTGGAAAATTCCAGACCAGATTCTGATTTCAGCTGCCCTGATGCAAATCCAGATTAGCTTCAAAGAAGGCAGGAGATGATTCTGAATTAGGCAGATAATCCTTCTTTTGAGGGGGGGAGGAGGGGATTATGCCCCCCAAGCAGATATTGAGACAAACTTGGAATGCATGTGTGGGATCAGGCAGGCCGGGATGGCGTGACACCCTCTTGAAAGTGGCATCCTCTGTGGGGCATGAATGCACCACAGGCATCCACAGTCCTTTGGGATTTATGCGGTGGCCCCAGCAGGATCAGATTTTAGATCCTGCTGTTCCCAAACCTCAGCTGCCATCTGGGCTACCAGAGAATCCCCATCAGCCTCTAGCACTGGAGGATCTATGACACAGTGAGGTAGTTTTGATTTCATCCAGCAAAGGGCAGAGATGCACTCACGCAGTAGCCAGTTATTTAAGTGAACGCCCTATGAAGCGAGTCAGGATTGAAGCTTCGCTTTACAGTCTCCTGCCACAGTTCCCCACCTCCCTCTGTCATCCTCACCCCCATGCTCCTTTCTTTGGCCAATGCAGAAGAACATAAAAACCATTTGTTCTCCTGGCAATTTCACTTAACGCCTCCCTTTGATTTTGTTCCTCAGAAAGCCGCAGCCGAGCTGGGTCTGTCACTCTAACCTCAGGTAAGTGTCACTCCATCTTCTATTCTCTTCACACTGTGCTGTGCCCATCATTGTGGTACCTGAGTAGGGGTGATTAGGAGGTGCCCAGGGGACAGAACATCAAAACTATTTAAGTGCCTAACTCCTACTGATGGTTTGATTTCAGCGGAAGTTAAGTATCTATATAGCTTTAACGTTCTGGGCCCAAATGATTTAGGAGCACAAATCTCATGAACTCCCCATGGATGATTGAGGAGCAGAAAGGCTTTTGAAAAATCCTGGCTTTAATTCCCAAAGGCTAATAGTATTAAAGCTTATTGAAGTTGTGCTCAAGGACCAACCAAAAACTAGATCCGCACAGTGCCAGATGCATCACAAGCATAGAACTAGATAGTCCCCGCCCCAAATCTGCTGCTCCTCTCCTGTACCTTCAAGTCACAATTGAGGAGAAGGTCCCATCATCCCTGCACCAATTCAGACAGTCAGGGATTTTGCATGAGCACGCGCTGAAATTTTTCAAATGGAAACAATGTTCATCAAAACCAGGCTTATTATTTATTTAAAAAGAAAATAGAATTTTTCCACAAATGCATTTGAAAGGTTGAGGTTTTCAGAAAGTTTCAGAGGATTTTTCATGAAAGCATTCAGCCGGTTTGTCTTTTAAGATTGTTTGTTTTGGTTTTAAGACAAGAGACAAGGTGGGTGTGAGGTAATCTCTGTAAACTCCTGGTGGTGAAAGAGACACTTTTTAGAATCACACAGACAGGGCCGGCTCAAGGTTTTTTGGTGCCCTAGGCGAGATGTGATTTTGGCGCCACCCCCATCTCACTGACTGCAGCAGCCATGGGCCCCATCCAGCAGCAGCCACGGGCAGTCCCAGACTCCCAATCAGCCTGATGGGGGCATGGACAGCCCCCAAGACCGCACCAAGCTCCCACACCCCCAAACAAGTGCTGGCCGAACTGCAGGCTGGGTGAGACCCAAGCGGGCCAGGCCAAGCAAGCCCTCCCCCCAGCAGGCAGGGCCAGGCAAGCCCTGAGCAGGAGAGCCCCCCACCCCACTGCTACATCAGAATTAAAGTGTAGAAGCATAAATATAATAGCTGTATTATAGGATGACTTGGCATAGAGAGCCTATATTTAAAGCACTGAAAATTGATGAAATACGAAACAACAAGCAGCAGATTCCTGACAGCCTGCATTTCTAAAACTATTCAGATTTAAGAAAAAGGTACAAAATAACTCTCACTTTTGGTTATCTATAAAATCAATTGGCCTTTATTTCCCCAACACCGATTATACCAACACATTGTGTATTTGTGGAGGTGTGACAGCCACAGGATTCTAAGATGGGGCACTGTGACAGGCTGCTCCCCAAATCCAGTCTGGTGTGCTGCTATGACTGCTTGAACCCCACTCCTGAACCCCAATTCACTCCACTCTGCTGGGTGACCACTCACTCCTGAGTCAGTCCACACCAGCCACCAGTGTGTAATTGGTCCCAGGCAGTGGGTGTAAATCCACTAGCCACACAGGCGTTGGTCCCCAAGCAAGCACACCCAGCCCCAGACACTACACTGGGAGCCACTGCCTTACAGGGATCGGGACCCACTCCCAATCACCTTAGTCTCAAGTCCGTCCACTTAACAAAGAAGTGGATTGTGCCCAGCCTCCCACATCCACACCCTCTAAAGACCACACAGCTTTAGGTAAAACAACTACTAGTTTATTGATCAGAGTCTGATTTCAAGTGAGAACATGGCCAATCAAGGCAGAACCATACTATAAATGAGTCAGGAGTGACCACTATCAAATAAAAGGTACAAACCGCATACTACTCTAACATCTCCACCTAAACTGACCTCAGAGTCCAAGATTATGCGCATGGTGTTCGGCTGTTTGATGTTTTACAGCCATTCTCTGCCTGTTCTCAGGCAGGGTCCCGATCTTGCTTGAAGTTGGTTGCAAGATGGTGTCTTCTCCGGCTGAAAGCCTGCAGCTTCCCCCCTCTCACAGTCTCTGTGTCTTTGTTTTAACAAACTGCTGACAGCCCCTCCCCTCACTGTCCTGTTGTGAGATTCTCTTCACTTCTACCTGAGCAGGGGAGGGCATTAGCATTCCCTTTGATGTGTAAATCTTCAGCCATTGTGCTAGAGACAGCCCTGAGAGTCTGAACCCTGTAACATGCTTCACATCTATACATACATGTCGCAGCAGGGAACATGGCACCCTGGTAATCACGTGGCACATGTTCTGAGCATTCACAGAGGAACCTGGTATAGCGTAATTGGCATCAAACAACACAATTATACTGCAAAACTGAACAGAAAAGTTATACAGGTCATGCCCTAGAGCTGCACGGATGCGCATCCCGTCACAGGCACACAGTTCAGATTTTGACAGCAATGCAGTGGAATTTAAAATATTGTGGCTGGACTATTTCACAAAGCCGGTTAATTGATATTCTGTGAATCATATTAACAAAGAGGTATGTATTAAAATTCTTACGGTAGTATGTGTCCTCATCACCTGGCATAAAATAATGAGCAGTGAGGGTAGAATTTTAACAACACACACCTTGTCTATCCCATGCCCCCTTGTTAGCTCATCCTTAATATGCAGAGCCAGGCAAACCTCAATGTCTTCTATCTAGCCCATTTTCTGTCCCATTGCTTTAATGCATTGCCAGTTATGGCAGCATCAGAGATCTGTAGTGCACATTATAGTGAGCTGAAATCCCCCATCCATAAGAAGTGGAAAGACAGATAATTTTTCTGAAAGCTCAGGCCTAAGTCCCAAGTATCCTCCCTACATCCAGATATCAACATGATGACAGCAGAACAAGCCTTAGCAAATTGCTACTGGCAGACAAAGCTTCCCAGACAGAAAGTGAAAGATGCACATCTGCAATGACAGATTATGATTTAAGCAAATCATAGCCTGGCTGCACCAGGATGTCTGAAGATGATGCTTTGGACAAGAACAGATCTTTGTGCCTGCTCAGACACCGAGAGCAAGAGAGGCACACATCAGAGACTGTGAGATGCACCTGGGGATGGGAACAATCTCCTATTCCTGGAGCATCCTTGTAAAGCAAGAGCTGTCAGGAGGAGATGCACCTTCTCCAGGAGGTGTCATCTTCATCCCCTGTTCTGCCAAGACCACGAGCTGCCTGTTCAGTTGTTAGTCTCCCTTTCTCCTCCCTCCCAAATCTTTCCCACACTCTAAATCAAAGGAAAGTCATGAATTAGCTCCAGTAACAACATATACCAGCATAAATGGTTTCACAGCAATAAATTCCCCCATCCACCCATCACAAAAGACCACCACCCCCGACACAATTATTAGGATGTTGTTAAAACAAACAAGTCTGTTTGCAGCAAGACCTAGTCCCTGGGACATTAATATATCTATGCATCTTTCACTGTAGCTTAAGACAACAGAGTCTTGTGGCACTTTTAAAGACTAACAGATTTATTTATCGCATGAGCTTTCGTGGGAGAAAATCCCACTTCTCTCTCTCTCTCTCTCTCTCTCTCACACACACACACACACACGCCCACACACACACACACACACACACACACACCCTACCTAAAACCTGCTGTCATAAACACAGACTAGAGACATGCGATGAAATGAAACAAAAACTCACTGCCCTGACTCTCCAGGAATAAGCACAATGGATATTAAACAAATATATTAAGTGCCCTAGTGCTTCATTCTCAGCTATGCATAGTGACTTAAAAGATTGTGAGCTAGTAACTAACATATCAACTGAAACAGTTAAAGTTAAACAGCACAAGAAATAAACAAGAAGTCCTGTGGCACTTTTAAAGACTAACGAATTTATTTATTGCATGAGCTTTTGTGGGAGAAAAATCCCACTTTGTCAGACTCTTAATTTCCCCATCTTTAAAGCATCTGACAAGGTGGGATTCTCTCCCACGAAAACTCATGTGATAAATAAATGTATTAGTCTTTAAAAGTGTCCCAGGACTCCTTGTTTGTTCTTCTGAACTAAACTAACAGGGCTACCCCTTTGGTGCTTGAGTACAAGAAATGATGATGTATGCCTTGTACAGCTCCCCAGACTGTTTAGGCACTACAACACAATTGTGAAAATGAAATAAATCCTCATCAGAAATGCAAAAGTGTAGCAAAACAAACAAGGAGTCTTGTGGCACTTTTAAAGGATACCCCCACCACCTCCCTAACCTCCTACCCTGCTGCTGGGTCCCCCGAGTCACCCTAACTCCCTCCCTAACCCCCTGCCCTGCTGCAGTGAGACTCTGGCTATAACCAATAGCTCAGGCCCTCTGGTTCACTGGATTCAGTAGACACAGCACCAAGGAGGCAATGTAAAGAGTAAAAGCACAGTGCTTTTATTAGGGTACAAACAAGCAACGGGGTGAGGGGGGGAGAATAGGAAAGAAAGTCCAATGCTTGTGCCCCTTAGCAGACGGGAACCCCAAGCAAGGCGACTGCAGGTGAAAAGCTTAGAGAGCGATGATCTGAGATGATCAGCACAGCAGATGTCCCATCGGTGAAGTTCCAAAGAGGAGGAGTTTAGCAATCAGCTTATAACACCTTTTTTTTTTTTTTTAAACAGACACTAACACATACAACTAACTTTCTTCCCAACTATTTACTACATTATTGTGACCCCAGATTCATTAGAATTAATACCTTGTTTTTCTGCAAGAAAGAATAGCAGCCTTGGTTCCCACCAGTGAGGGAGGAAAGACATTCCAATCCCCATTGATAAGGGGGGAAGACGCATTTCAAGGCTGACAGTACCAGCCTTACAATCAATTAGGCAGTATCTGGGAACTGTCATACACATGCAGGGTTAAATGTCAGGGCTAAAATACAACGTCCCCATCTACTCAGCTATACCGTTACATAATCTTCTGTTATCTCTACACTCCACCCTTTAGATGGTGAAGTCATCTGTAGCCCTGATGAGGGGTACCTATGGCCAAATTTACCCTTAACTTGAAAGCTTTTTACCTTTTACATTACTGTCCCAAACGTACTCTGTTATAGCAATACAAGTCTTAATCCATGCGATATTGTTAGCCCAATGTACTGTAAAGGTAAGGGTGTCGTTTTGCCCCAGGGCCCAAAATTTGGATCCAATCACAGAGGTGTACTTTGGGTAGCATCCTGTAGGACAATAAGTTGTTATGTTGGCCATATAACAGGAGCGTCTGTAAGTACAGGTGAAATCTTCAATGGCGAAATCCTTTGGAGTTACTTTCCATCCTAGGGCATGTTTATAGTGATGCTTAGTAGTGGTAGAGTTGGTGTTGCTGGCATTTGGTGTTCAAAGTTCACACAGCATGACCCATAGAAGACACAGGAAATCCCACAAGGCTATTCACAAGTCTGTAATCATGAGGAAGGATAGCAAACAGGTGAATTTTCTCCCTTTGGTACCACCCAGTAGGTGTTCCCTTGTCCTGGGGCTATTATTTCCCCAGACACAGGCACCTCTATGGTTCCCTTTGGGGGTAAAATCCAGATTCTTCCCGCCCGTGGAGCCAATGGGGATCTTTAGTCTCTGGAGGTGGTTCAGGGAGGATACAGTTTGAGTCCCCTTTAAAGCGAGCATAGGGGGTACTGCCCTGCAGTGGCCAATTATTAAGGTGAATAATGGCCATAGGTAGGGCCTTAGCCCAGCCCTTTAAAAGATCTATTTGATGTCAGTTTACGAATTTGCTGCTTTAAAAGGCCATTGATTCGCTCCACCAGGCCTGCTGCTTGGGGGTAATAGGGAACATGTAACAACCCGTGCACCCCAGTTTCTTGGGCCCACTGCTGGACTAATGCCCCTGTGAAATGGGAACCTCTGTCTGACTGAATTTCAGAGGATGTACCATATAGCTGGCTAAGCTGCTGCAGAGCCTTGACTGTATTTTGCCGACTGGCTCGGCGAAACGGAATGGCAAATACCAAACCAAGGGTGTCCACAGCAACTAAAGCATATTGACTTTCCCCTGAAGTGGGCATGGGTCCAATGTAGTCCACTTGCCAGACTTCCCCAAGGCAGGTTCCCCTAGGGATTTGCCCAGTGGGCTGGCTGGGGACCATGTGTCCTCAGGCATTTTGGCATATGGGACACTGCTGTACCACACTGTGAGCAGCAGATGTAGTAACTGGAATAGCACAAGCTTTGGCCCACATAAAAGTACACTCCACCCCTGGGTGGCCTGCTCTTTCATGGGCCCATTGGGTTAACTTGAGGACCTCTTCAGAGTCCTGAGGGGTTTGTGACACCTTGTGCACAGCTGCTAAGGCATCAGCAGCTGCATTTAACCGTGCCTCCTCCTGTGGATTGCTTAGTACGGGCATTTGTGTGCCCCACCTTAAACGTGATGTGCTTGGCCTGGGAACTGTTGTCTTTCTAAATTTCCTGTCCCCACATTGGTTTGCCCTGAACACACCAGTTATCCTGTTCCCATCGAGTGGCCCATATGGCAAGCCCATTGGCTACAGCCCAGGTGTCTGTATATATTAGGCACTCAGGATCTCCTAACTTTATTGCTTTGGTAAGAGCCAGCTGCACTGCTTTTAACTCAGCGTACTGGAAGGACTGGTTGGCCCCTTCCTGCATAAGCTAGATTCCCCGCTGCCCCTGAATGGCTGCTGCTCTCCATACTCAGTTAGGTCCTCAGTATCTAGCACTGCCATCGGTAAACCAGGCACAGCGGCGTTCCAAGGCATTTAGCTTCTCATATGGGGGTGCCCAGGCGGCTATTCCATTCATGGCCAGCACCGGGAGGACAGTCTATGCTGCTGCACGGAGGTGGGAGACCTCCTCGTGCAGGGACGAGACTCCTGTGGGGCCAGGCGTAGCCCATTCCTGAATATACCATTTCCATTTTAGCACAGTACTAGGGAGAGCACGCCCTGTTTTGGGTCCAGGGGGTTCATGAATCCAAGCCATAATAGGCAGCTCAGGGCGCAGGATAACCTGCCATCCCTCTGTTAGTTGCTCTGTTTCTTGCAAAGCCATGTAACACGTCAGGACTGTCTGCTCTATGAGGGTGTAGTTTGCAGCAGCTCCCTGCAAAGTTTTACTCCAAAAGCCAAGAGGGACTCAGCACTCTGCCAAAGACTCCAAGCAGCCTTCCCCCTGGTAACTGACACTTGCAGCTGGATGGGGCCGGGGCTCCAGGGTCCTAGTGCCATAGCTGTTGACACTGCTTGCTTAGCTAATTCCCAGACTTCTGCCCGCTCCTTTCCCCACATGAAGTCTGCCTTTTTTTCTGCTAACTTTGTAAATGAGGAATAAAGGAGCCAGTACCCCAGTAATCACAAAAAATGCTGCACCTCCTCTTTAGAAGAGGGCGGGGAAACTGACAACATTTTGTTCTTTACAGGATCAAGTATTAACTGCTAGCCATGAGACCACATAATGCCCAGAAATTTTACTGAGGTTGCTGCCCCTGAACCTTGTCCGGATTGATGACTCATCCCCTTTCTTTTAAATGTGTCTGTATAGCCTCCAAGGTTTGGCTTACAGCTGCCTCAGATTTTCCTTGGACAAGCACATCATCAATGTAATGAGTTATCTGTACTCCATTAGGCACCTGCAAATTTTGCAAGTCCCTAGCCATGAGCCCATGACATAGGGTGGGGGCATGTAAATATCCTTGAGCTAACCGACAAAATTGAAATTGTTGGCCCTCCCATGTAAAAGCAAATTGTGGTCAGGACTCCGGGGTAATTGGAATACTGAAAAATGCATTAGCAATATCCAACACACCCAACCAGGTTTCTGGTCCCTTGGCAATGCATTCACTCAGGGTAACAATATCAGGTACAGCAGATGCTAGAGGGGGAGCCTGTTGGTTAAGAGCCCTGAAATCCACTGTAAGCTGCCATGATCTATCTGGCTTTTTTTACAGGCCAAATGGGGCTGTTAAATGGAGAGGTAGCAGGTTCAATAATTCCAGCCTGCAGCATGTCTTGGATAGTTTTGCTGATTTCTTTATGGCCCCCAGGCAAGCGATACTGTTTTACAAACACTGTCTGAGAGGGTGGGGGAATGCTAAGGGGCTCCCATTTGGCTTTCCCGACCGAGATAGCCTGCACTCCAAAGCTGAAACAGCCTCCTGGCAGCGTCAGCTGCAATCCCCTTAAACAGTCCATTCCCAAAATGCATTCACCCCCTATGTTAGCAACCACAACGGGATAGGAAATCATGGGTAGGTTTCCAATTCCAAAGGGCAGCTGTGTCTTGGTCCCCCTTACTGCCCCCACCCAACTCCCTGGAGGTTTACTGCAGTACCCCGATACATATGCAGAGAGCCATGAATCACTGTCACTTCTACTCCAGGATCCACTAAAGCCATTATTCGTTGTAAATGCTTCCCCCTTTTAATGGTTAATTGGACATAAGGCCAAAGGTCCCCAGGTGGGAGTTGCAGGGGTAGCCCGGAGTCCTGGCCTTCACTTCATTGCTGTGGTTGCGAAGGTAGCCATTGCCCTGGTGGAGCTGGTACCTGCAGGACACAGGGCAACACCCAAGGGGGACCCCTGGTATGTGGTGGAGGGGCAGCAGTTACCTCCTTGTGGGGTGCTCCAGGGTGGCGCAGTGCCCGATAGCACTTAATCTCAGAGATTGGTTTTCCATCTATCTCCTCCTTAGACACACCAGCAGCTAACAGAGACAGGAACATATCATGGCGTGATGGTTTGCGGCACTCAGAAGCAGCCTGCTGTACTGCATGAACCTTTTTTGCTGAGGGTAGGCCCGATCCTTCCCCATATTCCCTGCCTGAGCTAGGACGGCTGCTGTGGCAGATATGGGGTTTCCCACTAGCCCACTTAACACTGCCAGCATCATGCCCCGCAGATGTAGGCCCCAAGGCCAGGAAGCGAGACTGTATGCCTGGGGTGAATGGTATATTATCAGGGGGTGGTATGGGCTGGAAGTAGATACCTTGCTGAGCTGCCAGATAACAGAGCATCGCTATAGCTCTTAAGGGGGCCTCCCACTGGCGTGGGGACTCTGTCCATGATAGGGGATCAGGCCACACATTTCTTACAGCCTGAGTTGCCCTTCCCATCCTGTATGGATAGTGGCAGGGGTTACAGCAGCTACCATGGATTGCCACCCCTTGGCCCTGGCTGGGTGGGAAGGCAACGGTCCCAGTCCAGCCCCGGTAAGGTCAATGTTTCCCATTCCCCCACCCCAGAGGCGAACTAGCTAGTTACCCCGTCTCCGAGGGGGTTTGCTTGTGGGTTGCGGCCAGATCTTTATGCTCGGAGTCTTTGTATGTTTGGGACTCCCACACCACCCCAGGGGGTGGTGTCAGCATACCCACTAATGGACCAAGGTGGGGGAATATTGGTAGTGGTACGGGTGGTTGTTATAGGATGCAGTTCCCAAGATTCCTCTTCCTCCTCCCCATCCAAATCTGAGTCCCAAATGTCTCCATCCCATGTCTCAGGGTCCCACTGATCCTGATGGATCGCTGTAATCTTTACTGCAGACGGGGTAGTATGAGATTTTGCTGCTCAGCACTTTTGAGCATACCTATGTGCTAACAGTTCCAACTTTTGCTGCACAGTCTCTAGCTGCTTCTGGAGTATGGAGATTACAACAGTCTGCGTGTCTTGGTTTGCCCGCAACCCATCAATCTGCCCCTGTAAGCATCTATTCTCCTTCTGCACACTACATTCTCGCTCCTGGCTGTCCCATAGGGCAATCAGAAAAAGCCGTCCAGCCTGTTGAACACCCTTACCCGTGGCCAGTAGGAGGGCATCCAACACCTTCTCTAAATTATTAGGAGACCCATTCCCAACTTCTGCATCAAAAGACACCACTGGGGTCACCTGATTCCACTTTTGTGCCACCCAACTCCAGGCTGATGTGGCAGGCCAGCCAGGCAGTCAGCTCTCAACATTGCTCCCTTTCCCTGTTTTCCTCTTAAACCAAAGCACCCCGTGTGTGTCACTGAATCCTGCCGACTATGCCAAGATGTAGTGGGACTCTGGCTACAAACATTAGCTCAGGCCCTCAAGTTCATTGGATTCAGTAGACACAGCACCAGGGAGGCCATGTAAAGAGTAAAAGCACTGTACTTTTATTAGGGTACGAACAAGTGTGTGTGAGAGGGGAAGATAGGAAATAAAGTCCAATACTTACGCCCCTTAGCAAACGGGAACCCCAAGCAAGGCGACTGCAGGTGAAAAGCTTAGAGGGCGATGATCAGCACAGCAGTTATCCCATCAGTGAAGTTCTAAAGAGGAGGGGTTTAAGCATCAGCTTATATACACTTTTTTACACACTAACACATACAACTAACTTTCTTCCCAACTACTTACTACATTAGCGTGACCCCAGGGTCATTAGAATTAATACCTTGTTTTTCTGCAAGAAAGAATAACAACCTTGATTCCCACCAGTGAGGGAGGAAAGACATTCCAATCCCCATTGATGGGGGGAAAAACACATTTCAAGGCTGACAGTACCAGCCTTACATCAACTAAGCAGTATCTGGGAACTGTCATACACATGCAGGGTTAAATGTCAGGGCTAAAATATGACTTCCCCATCTACTCAACTATACCGTTACATAATCTTCCATTATCTCTACACCTGCCACTGTCTCACTGCTCCCCTGTGTCACCCCAAGACCCCAATCCCTCCTGCCCTGCTCCTGGCTCCCCCGCGTCACCCCAACCCCTTCCCTAACCCTCCCCGCCTGCTCCCCCTGCTCCACTGAGTCACCCCAACTCCCTCCCTAGCCCTGCCGCCAGCTCCCCCTGCTCCCAAATCACTCCAACGCCTTCCCTAACTCCTCCCACCCTACTACCAGCTCCCCCGAGTCACCCCAACTCCCTCCCTAACCCCCTGCCCTGCCGCTGGCTCCCCCTACTACCTCAAGTCACTCCAACCCCTTCCCTAATCCCTCCTGCCCTGCCACCGGCTCCCCTGAGTCACCCCAACTCCCTCCTTACCCCCCTGCCCTGCTGCCGGCTTCCCCTGCTCCACCGAGTCACTCCAACCCCTTCTCTAATGCCTCCCACCCTGCTTCCGGCTCCCCCTGCTCCTCTGGGCCCACCCCCCCCCCCCCGGGCCCCCTCCCCTGGGGGCACCTGGCCCAGGGCCCCCCCCCCCCCAGGGCTCCCTTACCTGGCTGCCAGAGAGGCCACGCCACAGGCTGCTGCTCCCATGTCCAGTCCTGCCCTGACCCTGAGCATGATCTGAGCATATTCAGGGTGGGAGTTTTAAGAACTCCCTGCCTGGGGCAGCTCCCTGCCGGCAGGAAGACTGTCTTCCGGCTAGGTAGGGGCCGCGGCTGCCAGCAGTGTTCCCTGCATGCGTGCGACAGGGGCTGCATGCCCAGGCACCTGCACAGCCTACCGAGCCTGGTGGCCCCTGGCACCCCAGACCAGTGTACCACAGCACACAGGTGTGCCATCAGGCCTGAGTAGGTGTGCAACAGAATTTTTTGAAAAACTACTTGTAGAGTTCTGGATTGGCTCATTGGCTCATGAACATTCATGAGTTAATTTGGAAACTATATGGTGGTGTGCCTCAAAACAATTAAAGGTATCCAGGTGTGCCATGGCAGAGAAAAGGTTGGGAACCACTGCTCTAGACAACTCCCTAGGTCACCTCTATGGTAGGACCAGCCCTGCATCTCAGCACAGGACCAAAGGAAGCATTTTGGAAAAACTAAACCACAGAGAGAAAACATCAACCTGTCTCCAAATGAGGTGATGACCAGAAAACTCAATGACCCAGGGCTCTTGCATGCTGATTGCACCCCCAACAACCCTTCCTCCTCATAGTGAACCCCAGAATCCCATACGGAAATAGCAAGAACTTATCTCCTTGGCAATAACTTTTGCCCTGCATGAAGCGATCTTCCCTCTCCATAGCAACCCCCCAGACCAGCCCTCACAACAAACAAACCATTTCCAGAGACCATGTGGCAGCAACCAGAGAACCCCCCCCAACCCCAGCAATCAGGTTCCCTTCCAGCAGCAACACTCACAAGACCCCACAACACACAGGCCCACCCACCCAGAAGTAACATCCTGACCCCATGGGTGGCAAGCAGAGAACACGCTTCTTCCCCAGCAGCAACCACCAAACCAGACTCCATGGGCAGTAATCAGAAGAATTCTGCCAGGCCACAAAACACATACACAGTAAACCCTATATACTGCTATTAATACTTCCCTGTCTACTGAAAATATCTCAGCTAATGCATCCTAGGACTGCAAGGCCTTTTTCAAGGCCAAATCACATTGAAAGCTCAATCATTTTGTCATCAATCAATAAGTAACTCCCAAGTTTTGAGCTGTGAAATCCCACAATGACTTATTTGTGTTAACATTTGAATTGTCATTTTTTATGGTTTCAGTAGGTAACAGGAAGTGGCCCATGCTGACAAGGTTTGCCACGGTCTCCATTTTAACCATTGGGTAACTCTCCAGGATATAATGTTAACCTTGGGGAGAGAGGCACAAATATAACCTTCCACTCAGAACAAAATGATTAGTAAATATTGTTTCCAAATAACCAACACAATAAAGTGACAAAATTGTCTTCCAGAAAATAGACACCAAAAGTAACAAATTCCCTTGACACGTGTACACATTGAAGTAACTAATATTGTCCCTACTGTATGGTTTGACAAGAGCCTTAAGTGGTTATCTTCCACCGGAAGGTTAAACTTATGTGGGAGGCCAACAGCAAACAAGTTCTTATTTATGCATCAACACAATATATAATACACAGAGCTTTATTAACCTAGGAATGCACATTCATATGTTCTAGTAGATAAATTAGAATCATGTCAGGCTTACCTCAGTACAGCTTCCTTCCCTCTGTATCATCATCTATGGTCCTTCTGCTCTGTCACAGCTACTTCTTAGCAGTGGCTGCTCCTTCTCTGCTACTTCCACTTGCTGTGATTGCTTGATCCATTGCAATAACCTAGTCCTCTTCTCCTCCTCCTCAGTGATTTCAGCTTCTCATGTCTTGATCATTCTCCTAATGGCAACTTACTCTGGGCTTTTTCCTCACATGGAGGGAAGCCCACTTTCTCCCGGCTTGACAGATTTTGACCTTTTCTGATTGGTTGCTCTTTCAATTCTAGCCATTAGCATACTGATTTTACCTATCAGCTTTAAGCTTTTCTGATTGGTTGTCATTACAGACCAGTCACAACTGCTAGGCTGTGTGTCAAATCAAACCTGACCTGTTTGAGAACCCCCAAACGAAACCCATGGCATGGCACGGCACGGCACATCAAACACAACCACCTCTGGACCATACCACACAGGCAGCAACCAGAGAACCTCTTGATGTACCACACACCACCAGAGAAGACTCCATGGAGGGGTCCACAGATGGCATGCGCACACCCTTGCCCCCCCCAGCGAGCAGACCACATGGTACAGTAATGAGACCCACGCCCCAGAAGTGACACCTTAACTCCTTAAATGGAAACCGGGGAATGCTACCCCAAGAGAAACCGCCAGACCAAACCCTACTACACTGGAGCCAGAGGCACCTCCCTCAAATACTGAAGATCCAACTCCACGGACAGCCACTAAAAGGACCCACACCCACCTCCAAAACCCAGACCAGACCACACAATATGGCAACCAGGTCCTGCCACACCAACCCATACACTGAACCCCATGGCATAGCAAAAGGCTCTTCTGCCCCCTTGGCAAACCCCAGTACAGATCCCCAGCTCCCTTAGAGCAGATCCGCCATAGGCACTGCCACAACTAGATCCTATTCCATCACAAATCCAGACTAGACCCCACAGCACAGCCACCAGCAGTTACCTCTCCCTCCAGTAAGAACCTCCAATCCAGACCTTATGGTACAGCTACCCACACAGCACCTCCCACAGCTACCCCCACATCACGGCACAGACCCTTCCCTCATAGAAACAACACCGGATAACCTGCCCCTCACCCCCAACAACAGATCTGAATCCCACGGATGGCATGCTCATGCCTGCCCCGCCCCCAGTCACAGCCAACTCCATGGACGGCACACCCACACCCCCCAGCTACAGCCAACCCCACAGACGGCACACCCCAGCCACAGCCAACCCCACGAACAGCACATCCATGCCCCGCTGGTACAGTCAACCCCACGGAAGGCGCGCTCACACCCATCCCAGCCACAGTCAACCCCACAGATGGAACGCCCACGCCCCTCCCAGCCCCAGCCAACACCACAGACGGCACACCCCCCCAACCCCAGCCAACCCCACAGACGGCATGCTTACGCCCCAACCAACCACACAGATGACACTCCCACGCCCCAGGCCCAGCCAACCCCACAGACGGCACGCCCACACCCCAGCC
>ML686130.1:163662-201752 GCA_007922175.1 Pelusios castaneus
CACAGCAGCACCCCCCCAGCCTGCCCCCCCACACCCACAGATGGCAGCACCCCCACACAGACGGGTGCCCTCACAGCCCCTCCCCACACAGACAGCAGCACCCCCACAGCCCCCCACCACAGAGAGTGACACCCCCACAGCCCCCAACCTCCATGTAAATGTCCTGATAGGGGATGCCCAGCAGGTGTGGTGCTCAGCTTTGTCCTTCAGTTTGGGGTCTTAGGGAGATCTTTCCACTGCTCAGAAATCCCCCATCCCAAGGGAGCCCTGGGAAGGGGTGATCTCACCGTACGCACACCTGCCCATAGCCATGCATGGCATATAGCAGCTGTCCTTCAGGTTGTCACCCCCTTACTGGTGGTCACTCTGTCACTGGGGGGTGGGGGTCTCTTTTCCCTTTCCAGAACCCTCTAGCACAGTTCAGTCTACCTCTCTCAGGTTAACAGAGAGTCCAATGCACAGCAATACTACACCTCCACAAGAATGTCTCTGGCCCCAATGTCAGGAACCCACTCCTCACCCCTTTGCCCCAGGGTATTCAATATACCCCTGCCCTTCTCCTCAGAGCTAACAGGAAACCCAATCCCCATGTCCACCCCACTACCTGGCAATGAAGCACACTGACCTCCAGCCATCCAGGATAGTATGGTCCCTTCTTTACTTGTGTTTCACCAGACTTCTTCCTAGACAATCTGTCTCAGGCCTTTCTCCCTTACCCTAAAGCTTTTTCCCCTGATTTGGATCCTAAAGCATCCCCCTCCCCACCACTCTAGTCCCATCCACTGACTGCATACTCCCTCCTCTGCTGCAGACTTTCTCTCCTCCCACTAACCAGCCTGCTACAGCACAGCTGGGCTTCAGTTAAACCTCACCCTTCCTCCAGGTGCAGCCAGGTAACATAACTGGCCTCTCAGGGCCTACATTAACCCCTTCAGGACCTCAGTGAGATGCACACTCCCAACATCCTTGTCTCTGACACCCCTTATACTTTCCTGCTGGAACTTTGTGTTCCTTTCTCATCTTCATGCTCTGGCATCTTAGCAAACTCATTACCTTTGCCATGTCCCTTCTTCCCCCATCATCTTCCTCCTCTGTATCCTCAATGCTTTTCTGTTGGGGTGAAGCAAGCCTTTGCCACTTCCTGTAACAGGGAGCAGAAGCAGCTGCTGACTCTCAAGGGTCTGGGGCAGAGATGTGGCCTAAAAGCCTTTATGAATGGGTGCTGTGGAAACCCTGAAGATCAATTGCTGATCTCACTCCTGTGCTGTCAACGATGGAGGCTTCTTTGATCCTAGCCCTTGCATCCTTGTCTCCATCACTACAGCAGTTTGTGCCTCCTCCACAGCCAACAGGCTTCAGGTCCAGTGCAGAACAAGGGTCAGAACTTGGGTGTGGTGCCTCTTCCCTTACATACACGGACAGAGAGAGAGCCTGTGCTGAAAGAGACATATTCATCCTCCTAGAAAAATCACATGATTTCCTTGCACCTTGCAGGGATGTGAAGTCAGACAGTGACTAGGAGCATGGAATGAGCACTGGAAGAGACAGACTGAAATGATTTCACTGAGCAAGCTTGATTTGTGTGCACCCAGGCCTGAGAAGGGAACCACATCCTTATCAGTCAGTTGAAAACACATCAGCCAGGGATTAGAAAAATATTGGGTGTTTGCTGACGCAGAGCACCTTTTCAAGGCTGGGAAGAGCTCTCTAAACTCCAAACTGCTCTCCCTCACCAAAGTTGGCCCAATAAAAGATATGATCTTCCCCACCTTGTCTCTGTAATATCCGGAGACCACCATGCCTAAAACAACACTACAAACAAGATTTTTTTTGCCCCTGTCATTCCCATCCCCTCCAACCTCAGTCCACTTTCTTTCACTCTTTTGCATTTTCTGTTCATTGGGCATTGCTATTTTTGATTGCTCAGCACACGTAGGCCTAGATCCTACAAACATGTATTAGTGATTTGTACTGCAGCAGAACCTGGAGCCCTGGTCATGGAGCAGGGTTCCTTGGTGCTAGGAGCTGTACAAACATAGGACAAAAAGATAGTCTTTGCCCCAAATGTATTTAAGGGCCTAACTCCCATTGATGGCCTGTTTTCAATGGGAGAAAGGTGCCTAATACCTTTGGTGATCTGGGGATGAGTCCCCATTGTGGATTTGAGCAGGAACAGATGTGCAGCAACAGAGGAAACTGATTTTTAAACAAACACGAAGAAAACCAGATGAAAAGCAGGTTATTAACAGCTCAATGCTTTGTATTACAGACTCTGACTCCCAAGACAATCAAGCTGTTCAGGGTGCAGCTCATGTTCTCCCCCATCCGGAGGTAGGTCCATAAGACATATGTCCCTCCCTGGTGAAATTGTGAGGAAAAATCCTGAATTATCCCATTCGCCCCCCCCCTCCCCCTTGCTATCCCAGAATATGAAAACCTATGCCAGGAATTGTACATTCTACATTCTTTTCCTGTGCCAGGCTTCTCATCAGACCCTGAACAAGTCGCCTTGCTAGATCTCAGTTTCCTCATCTGTAAAATGGGGGGAAAGTGATCCAGATTCTGTTTTATAAAGCAGCTCACATCCACAGATCTCGAAGTGCTCACCACTTATGGGTCTAATGCAACAATCCCACTGCTGCTTCAACAGCTTTGGTGTGAGCAGGTGTACAAGTGGGTCTTTATTCCTAGATTGCATTAAACCAGCTATTCAAATCTAGCACCTGATTCAATCCCATGTTAATCCAGTTTCATGCCAACATAGCTTCATTGACTCCAGCAGACCTGCACCAATACAAACGTGGACTGAAACCATGGTCCTTTGTTCTCACGCAGGCATTGCCCAGTGAAAAAGTATCTGGGCTCTGTGCCTGGCTCTACTTGCAGACAAGTCACTACACCTGGTCTCTGCCCCAGTTTCCTGGCAAGAAAACAACAGTGCTTGGCAAAAGTGCAATGAGGCTCCACCCATTCACATTTGGGAAACACCCCTTAGGCAAGCGGCAGCTGGTCGGCCTATTAGAACACACAGCTGCAGACTGGTCTATCATGGTTGTATTTTTATTGCAGGCATGGAATCAGATTGAGGAGGGGACGCCGCAGGCAAAGGAGTCTTTCTCAGAGGAAAAGGAACAAACTCTCTCTGACCCAGAGCCTTCCCCCAGCCAGGCAAGAAGTCACTGCTCCTAGGTTTTACTTAAAAACAAAACACAACAGCACTGATTGAATTCCTCCTGGTAATCAGCTGCTACAAGAACGAGAGTGAAATCCTGGGGCCCCTGACACCAATGGCAAAGCTTCTATTGCTTTCAGTCAGGCCAGGATTTCACGCTTAGTTCTGACCTACCGCAGTACCCAGAAAATTCCTTTTTCCCAGACTCCTCTTGTACACCTGGCTCCCAGCTTCCAGGCTGCATCTGTTTTGCTTTTTGTCCTCTCTCTGTCTCTCTCTTCCCCTGGCTGTCTTTCTCGTCATGCCACACCTGTCTTACACCCCACATACCCTTTCCCGCAAAGCAGTGCTCAGCAAACACCCCTCCACCCACACCTTAGGATTGTTGTTAGCCTGCATGCACGCCTGACACCTTCACCTTGGAGAGCGCCAGGAGCTATGGCTGAATGACTGACATGTTTAAGATGATTTTAGCCCTGTTTGTATTAATAATGACCTCCCACATGAAGCACTTACTCCTCTCCACCTATCGCTCACGAAGAGCTGGGTCTTATTAGCACCTAACTGGCCTTCCTTCTGCATTTGCAAGGAGCACGGCCAAAGGTCACCTTCCAATCACTCTGTGGGTGATTTACCTCAAAGGCCAGGCCTTGGGAGACACTCACAATCCTGCCCACAGCCTTCCAGCCCTGCAGCAGAGCTCATGAGGACCCCACCCTTTCCGGGGGGCCAGAGCAGTCCAAAGAAAATGAAAAACACTTCCATGGCTCACTGGAGACCACTTTCCCTACAGCTACCCAGGGGGAAGGGATGTAGCCTTTCCTACCCTCTAAGGAAGGTCTCAGCTGCTGCTCTCAGGTCTGGAGGATGCAACAAAGCAAAGCAAATGATCCCTGTTTCTTTTGCACAGGGGCCCAGGCTGGTCACACTGTGAAGCCCTTCCTTGGCATGGGGGGGGGGGGGTGTAGGGGACTCCATGTGCATCTGCTCCAAGGGGCTGGTGCTGCAGATGGGGCTGACTAACCACAGGAGGCTGTTAACCCCATCCTGGTCTGGAAGAGGTGGGCAGAGATGTCTGCCTGTCTGCAGGGCCTTTGTTCATGCTGCTTGATCCAGCTCTCATGCCCACTAGCACCTATCAGGGACAATGCTGTGGAGGTTGCTGGGGGCAGGGAGGGATGCCAGCCCTAGTGAGAGGAGAGTGAGGCCTCCTCAGTCCCATTTGATCTGGGCTTATAGCACAGTGGAGTTTGGAGATCACCAAGGAGGCTCCAAGCGGCGCCCAGAGACATGGCATCCTTCTGCAAACTCCACAGCTGGCACCTGCTCCCCGGGTGCTAGGAGCATCTGATGCCCTGTTATTCCAAAATCAACCCTTTGGGGCCTGGGTGATGGGGCTCAGTTTCTGCTTCTCTTTCTGGCTACACCCAGCACCCACTAGTGATGGGGCTGCTGTGGGCTGGAAGGGAAATGTGTGTGGAAGTCTTTGAAGGATAGCCAGCTGATTTGCCGTTTGGCTTCCTTCCAGTGTGGTCTCATGGCTTTTGCTTCTCTTTGATTTAACAGAATGCTGCACCCCCCACAGCAGTGGCTACCGAGGCCCCATCTACCTGTCCCAGGACATCAGACTTGGGCAGATCCTCCTAGCCCCAGAGGAACACACAGAGGCTTTGCATACTTTTGAACAAAGCCCTATCAGCCGATCCTCCAGCCTCCCAAACTCTTCCCATCGTCCCCACTGATGAAGAAAGGATCATCAACCTAGCCACTTACACAGTGCTCTTCTCCTGTAGATCTGACAGTGCTTTGCAAAGGGGGTACTTATCACAGCCCCGTTTTAGAAGGGGAAACTGAGACACAGAACAGTGATGTGACACGTCTGTCATGCCAGTAACAAAGCGAGGAAAGAGAGCCCAGGAATCCTAATACCCCACCTGGCACTGGCCTACATTGCCAGGCTGTGGATTTTGTGCAGCTCCCCTCCGGGCTGCCAATTTTGGCCCTGTTTTCCATAATGTTAAACAGAGACCTAAATCCTGGCGAGATGGGAACCTTTTTTTGGTTACGGTGGTACCAAAACTGTACAGCAGTCTAAGAGGAGTGGGTTCATTTGCGTGCGTGTGTAAGACACATGACGGGAGCCAATAAAGTAATATTTAATGTTGAAAACACAGCTGGCCCCAATCCTAGAATGGGGGAGGGGACACAAAGACAGCAGGACTACGACTTCTCACAGCTCAAGTTGAGTGCCGTCCCATCATCAGCCATTTACTAGGCTGGAGGAACCTCGTCTCTGGGTGATTTCTGGCTCAATGCTGACCCTTCAGATTCCATTGTCCCAGTTACTTAAACACCCAACGGGGTTGCCATTGAATGCTGCTAGAGGGTGGGGGGAAATGGCTCTGTTTAGGCAGGTGGACAGGAGTCCCTGGCTCATTAAGTTGCTACACGATGATTTGATTCTCACTCCTCTGGAGCTGAAGAAGAATGGCCTGAGCAAGACAGATCCTGTTATTTTATCACTTTTAGTCCCCTGTGTCAGGCAACACCTTGCTCATCCTCCTCAGGCAACCCCAGACCCTGGGTGGGTGACCTGGGCCCTGATTCTCAAAAGTATTTAGGCGCCTAACTCCCATATACCTTTGAGGAGCAGAGCCTTCCAACATTGCCAGGCAACCTCAACCTAGCTAGAGCAGTTCCCCTGATCAGAAGCTAGTCTACTGTTTAGAGCAGTGCTTTTCAAACTTTTTTTCTCAGGACCCAGGGGATGCTGCGACCCAGTAAGTGAGGGTCTGCGACGCAGCACTGGGTCCCGACTCATAGTTTGAAAACCACTGCTTTAGAGCACTTCCATTTAATGGGAGAGCACTCCTGATTTAACAACCTGCTGTGACCAGTTCTGGGCCATTACAAATTATTGGAATTTCGGTCGAGTGTGGAGGTGAATTGACCCCCCACGGAAAGGCCACAATGGATTTTTCAGCTTGGCACAGGTACACCCAGAACTCTCATCAACCCACTCCGACTTTGTACATTGTAGGGAGAACTTCCCCAGCCTGGCACAAGCCCACAGTGACAGAGACCTAATTCAGCTGTGGATGCTGAAACCTGGAGCTGCATAACAAGCGGGATACCACACGGATCGGTTCTGGGTCTGGTTCTGTTTAGTATTTTCATCAGTGATTTAGATGATGGCATAGAGAGTACACTTATAAAGATTGCGGACGATACTAAGCTGGGTGGGGTTGCAAGTGCTTTGGAGAATAGGATCACAATTCAAAACCATTTGGACAAACTGTTGAAATGGTCTGAGGTAAACAGAATGAAATTCAATAAAGACAAGTGCAAAATAGTCCACTTAGGCAAGAATAATCTATTGCACACACACAAAATGGGCAATGACTGACAAGGAAGGAGTACTGCGGCAAGGGATCTGGGTGTCATAGTGGACCACAAGCTAAATAGGAGTCAACAGTGTAATGCTGTTGCAAAAAAAAGCAAACATCATTCTGAGATGTATTAACAGGAGTAAGTAAGACACAAGAAGTAATTCTTCCACTCTACTCCGCCCTGATTATACCACAACTGGAATATTGTGTCCATTTCTGGGCGCCTCATTTCAGGAAAGATGTGGACAAATTGGAGAAAGCCCAGAGAAGAGCAACAGGAATGATTAAAGTTCTGGAACACTTGACTTATGAGGGAAGTTTGAAAGAGCTGGGTTTGTTTAGTCTGGAAAAGAGGAGACTGAGAGGGGACATGATAACAGTTTTCAAGTACCTAAAAGGTTGTCACGAGGAGGAGGGAGAAAAATTGTTCTCCTTAACCACTGATGACAGGACAAGAAGCAATGGACTTAAATTATGGCAAGGGAGGTTTAGGTTGGACATTAGAAAAAAATTCCTAACTGTCAGGGGCTATGTCTACACTTACTAAAATTAGTTCGAATTAGTTAATTCAAACGAACTAATTCAAACTAATTTTAGTTAGTTCGAATTAACTTAATTCAAACTAGCAAAATTTAGTTCGAACTAAGCAAGTACCATTCATGGCACTTGCTTAGTTCGAATTAGCGATTTGCATTGAATTCAATGGGCCGGTTGGTTCGAACTAAGCAATTAGTTTGAACTAACATGGCCACATTGGTTAATTTGAATTAACCAGTTTGAATTAACCTTACTTCCAATAGCCTATTCAAATGTATTAGTTCGAATTAAGGAAGCCCTTAATTCAAACTAATGAAAGCCTAGTGTACCATGGCTTTAGTTAGTACGAATTAAGCTTCCTTAATTTGAACTAACTTGCCAGTGTAGACATAGCCAGGGTGATTAACCACTGGAATAAGTTGCCTAGGCAGGTTGTGAAATCTCCATCATTGAAAGTTTTTAAGTGCAGGTTAGACAAGCACCTGTCAGGGATGGTTTAAGAGGGTAGCTGGTCCTGCCATGAGAGCAGGGACTGGACTTGATGACCTCTCATGATCCTTTCCAGTTTCTATGATTCTATGATGTCCCTTGTACCGCATGCTGTCACACTGGGAAGAGGGTAAAATTCTACCACATCACATCAGTAACACTTTACCTGTCTCTCTTAGGGTGCGTCTACACTTATAAATTAAGTCGACTTAAGCAGGCTTAAGTCGACTTAATTTAATCCACATCTACACTGGGCTTTCCTTAATTCAATTTAAGCTGCTCCTTAAGTCGAATTAAGGAAAAACTAGTTTGAATTAATAACACCTCATTATAATTCGAACTAGTGTCTAAGTCGACTTTTTAAATATCGACTTAGCCAGTGTAGACGCCCTAAGCCGACTTGGTCAACTGAGGGCAGGGGGGAAAGGGAGCACCACATGGCTCCCTTATCCTGGGGAGCCCCTACTCCCTTCTCCCCAGACCCGCGGCTTCCCTGCCAGAGGAGCCGCAGTCCTGGGGAGAAGGGCTCCCCAGCCAGAGCTCCAGCGGGAAGGGATCCCTCACTGGAACCCTGGCTGGAGAGCCTGGGAGGCAGGTGGCTGGTCCCTGCAGAGCCAGCCGCGCGTCAGCTGACTCTGCAGGGACCCAGAAGCGCTTCTCGGTCCCAGCAGAGCCAGCCACGTGCCAGCTGACTCTGCCAGGACCCAGAAGCCTCAAGCGGCTTGCTGGTCCCAGCAGAGCCGGCCGCGTGCCCGCCGACTCTGCCGGGACCCAGAAGCCAGTCAGCTGGCACGCGGCTGGCTCTGCAGGGACTGAGAAGTGCTTCTCGATGCCGGCAGAGTCAGCTGGCGTGTGGCTGGCTCTGCAAGGACCGAGAAGCGGTCAGCGGCTTCTCGGTCCCGGGACAGCCAGCCTTGCAGAGCTGGCTCTTCTGGGACGAGCCACCCGGCTTCTTGTCCTGGGGAGAGTCAGCTGGCTCTCGCCAGGGCAAGCTGCCAGTGGCTTCCTGGTCTGCAAGCCTGGCTCTCCCTCCACCTATCAAGTCAACTTAGAGAGTCTAATGTAGACTCTCTAAGTCGACTTAATAGGAGCACCTTTAAGTCGACTTAAGAGTCCTTTAAGTCGACCTAAATCCCTAAGTGTAGACATAGCCTTAGGTACTTACATGCAGTGTTCCCTCTAAGCTGAGCGGGCGCGCAGCCGCGCAGCGGCCTTTGCACCCCCCGCGCAGCAGTGAGGGACCCCCGCGCAGCCCGGCAGCCCCCGCCGCTCCCTCCAACCCCCGGGGCCGCGGCTTTGCCGCGGCACGCCCGGCCTCTGGGCTGGCCCTCCCCGCCCCCAGGGTGGGACAGGCAGGCTCAGGCTCGGGTCAGGAGCGCGGGCCTGCCTGCCTTCCCCACGCGGCCGGGCCAGCGGGGTGGCTGCAGCAGCGGCGGGATCACGGGCTCCCACCCGCCGTCCGCCTCCTTCCCGGGGCTGGGGCCGGGCTAATCCACGGCCCCGGCCACCCAGCACGGGGCCGGGATCAGCCTCCGGGGCTGGGGGCTGGTCCCGTCCCCCCCACCAGCGGCTTCCCAGGGCCGCGGTAGGGTCCTCCCCCGCCGGCGGCCTTGGCTTTCTTTCTTTCTCTTTTTCTTATTTGTCTTCCTTTTTCTTTCCTTTTTTTCTTTCTCTTCTTTCCTTCCTTTTTCTTCTCTTCCTTCTTTTTTCTTTCTTTCTTTCCTCTTCCTTCCTCCTTCTTTCTCTTCCTGTTTCCTCTTCTTTCCTTCTTTCTCTCTTTCTTTGCTTCCTTCTCTTCTCTTCTCTTCTTTCTTTCTTTCTTTCTTTCTTTCTTTCTTTCTTTTCCTGTTTCCTCTTCTTTCTTTCTTTCTTTCTTTCTTTCTTTCTTTCTTTCTTTGCTTTCCTTTTTCTTTCCTTCTTTCTCTTCTTTGCCTTCCTTCTATTTTCTTTCTTCCTCTTTCTCTTCCTTTCTCTTTTTTCCTTCTTTATCTTCCTTTTTCTTTCCTTCTTTTTTCTTTCTTTCTCTTCTTTCCTTCCTCTTCCTTCTTTCCACTTCTTTCCTTCTCTTTCTTTTTCTCTTCCTTCCTTTTTCTCTCTCTCTCTCTCTTCCTTTCTTCTCTCTTTTTCTCTCTTCCTTCCTTCCTCCCTTCTTTTTTTCCTTCCCTTTTTAAAAAAAACTTTAAAAAAATTAATTTTAAATAAAAACCTTTCTAAAAATTAAATTTCAATTCAAAATTCGTTCAAATTCAATTAAACACAATTAATTAATTCTATTTACAATTACTTTAACTTCAATTAATGCCTATAATTTCTGTCATGTGAGTTTGCACAAAAATTTTATTCAGAAAAAGTTTTGCACACGGCTTGAAAATTTTGCACACAAGCCGCCAAACCTTAGAGGGAACATTGCTTACATGGCCCCCATTTTTCTGCATTCTGAGCTCTTCACAATCTTTAATGCACCCTGTGAGATAGGGTAAGGATGTTCTCCCCATTTTATACCTGGGATGTCAGGTTAGACTAAGATCTCAGGACCCACCCCTCCTTCCCCTATCCGATCCTAGCACAAGTTACAGGTGAATCAGTCGCTGCACTGAAATCAGGAATGAATTCACATTTATACCAGAAAGCGAACTGAGAAGTCAGCCCTTCACAGGCAAACCGAGTAGAGGAAGAAATTATTTTTAAATAGAAGCCCTGACCAAATGCAGACAGAGAAGTGGTTTCCGTTTTCACACCCATTCACGGAAAGGCTGTTATTGGTAACACAAATGTCTTTCTGGGCTCAATATTTTCATCTGAGTGAGCCACAAAATTCCACCTACCAAATGGGAAGTCAGGGGTAGTCACAGCTCAGGGTTGGGTGGGGTGGGGGGAGTCGGATGGAATTTCTAGCTGGGTTTTTTCCTGACTGAGCTATGAGGGATTCTGACCCTGAAGGCAAGTGGGCTGGGTCTGACTAGGGACCCATGACTAGGTTTGGGAAAAAGTCTCACTTGCAGACCACAGTTTTGACTCGGCAAGTTCACAGCAGGGTTAGGTCCAGGAAAACACGTCAGTCACTGGGCCAGTGAAGTTTCCTGATGTCAGCAGCAGAGAGAACCAGAGTGAAGATGAGGCAACACCTATTGGTACAGGTCCTTGTTGCCCCCCCCGGCCCTTTGCACCTGCCCCCATGTGCAGAACCTCTGCCAGGGCCAAGCTGGGGGTGAAGTGGGAACAGGGCGTGGGAGGACCAAAGGAGAAAGGGTGTGGTCAGGTTGGAAGGGGGTGTGGTCAGGGACAAGCAGTTCTTCTGGCGATTGTGGCTTGTGCCCGCCTGCGACACCCCATAGCAGGTATATACATTAATGCAAAGACCCCCTGAAATGTAAAACTTCATGTCCCTCTCCCTGGAGGGGGCTGGTACAAGGAGACTGGGCAATTTGGCTCCTGTGTTAACTGAAGATGTTTGCTCCAACAGTGGGGTGGGGCAGGAAGGAAGGGAATGGAGAGAGAACAAAAAGGGGAAGGACTGAATGCTGAACAAAAAGCTATAGGTCTGAGGGCCAGGCCATGAGCTAAGTTTTTCCCTTTGCAGTAGGAAAAGCATTTGAGGAGGGGATGAGGGTGGCAGATGATGCAGAAATGTATCAGCCAAATTTGTCTGGTTTCTTGCCACTGTACGAAGCCTCAGCGGACTAGAAAGGGGCTGAATCATAGAATGGGAGGGGGGGGAGGTTTTCCTGCTATTTGATTTGCAAATGATGTGTCAATGGGGACAATTCTTGGCCTCCATCAAATGACTGTCCAAGAGGGCTGGGAGAGTGAGTCAGGGGGGAGGTCTCCCTGTTGACTTCCATTTTACAGCACACACACAGAGATGTTAGATAACAACATAAATACTATGGCTCAATAGTTGTGATGCGGCACAACTTCAGTTCTTAGAAGTCAGAACGATAACACACAACAGCCCAAACCAGAGAGAGACGAAGCAAGCTGCTCACTAAAGCAGAGAGTTACAATTCACCTCACCTTACTTTAGGATATCTTCTGATTGCTGCTGGACCCCGACTCCACATTTCCCTACAAAGCCCTAGCCTGCAAGGAGACTTGGGGTGGGGGGAACATGAAATTTAAAGTAAGAGTTTACAATTATGCATGACTGCCCGGCCAATCACAGGAGTGGGAAATTCCTAGATCCAGGAATAAAGTCAGTCTGCCTGGTCCAAAATGGGGGTGAAAAGATTCCACCTGATCAGCTGAAAGAATTAGAGAGTCTCTAAAGAGGGTTGGAAAAACAAAACAGAGTTCTGTGGCACTTTTAAAGACTAATAGATTTACTAACACGGCTACCCCTTTGGAACTTGATTAAAGAGGGTTTGATTTCATTTAGCATTGTCTCCATGGGAAGTGTCTTCCAAATTATTAAGGGCTTCTGTGGGAAGCCCTTACACATAGGAGTATGGCCCAGATTCTCCAAGGTGCTGAGGCACCTAACTCCCCTTGAAATTAATAGAAGTTTGACAGCTGGATACCTCGCAGGATCTGGGTCTAAGAGCAAGAGGGAAGGCTGCATACCCTGGCCTTTACTACATGTGTGCAGCTCTGCACAGTCCATGGAGACGGACAGAAGGCCTGATTTGGGATTACACTAACCCTCCTGACAGCTGGCTGGGTTGTAAAGCAGGTGGAAATTACCCTGCCATTGGGGGGCAAAGGGGCATCAAATGATAAGCAGACCCCGCTCTCTGCCTCGTCTGCACCCGTGTCCTTAACTACTCTAGTAACTAACATGGAGTCAAACAGTGCTGAGGCCATGGCAGTGTGTAGTGTGAACAGGAGTTAGTGGGGTGCAGTGAAGCCCCGGCTCCCCCAGTCTTTACCTCAGACTGCTGCTGCCTGAAAAAACTACAACCATCCTCAGGTGTTGGTGCCCCCCTCCTCTACCTTTGGCACACAATGGTATAACCTCCAAAGGGCTGTAATACTTCTGTCTAAGCCGTGATGCGCAGGGGTCAGAGTAGGACTGTAAGGGCCAGAATCAGGGCCAGGGAACATGGCCGCCCAGGAAGATAGACGGGAGCACCGGGCCAACCCCCGGAAAGGGGGTTGAGCCGGCTGAACCAACCAGGGCTGACAGGAAGCCAGAGGGCGGGACCCTACCAGGCAGTATAAGAAGGCGGCCCTCTCCCTCAGTCAGGGCCAAGACATCAACAGGGAAGCACCGTGCTTCACTGCTCAGGAGCCAGGCACTAGGCCCAGGTCAGGAGAAGGCTTGGCCTCGGCTTCCCGCTGCCTGGGGCCCTGAGGACCGGCCCCGGTGGCACAGACCCAGGTGGGCGGAGGAGGCGCCTGCCTCCTGGGACCGGATTGATCCCTTGTCTCTGGAGATCCCAGACCCCCAAGCCTCTGGCCCTGAGCCTTGGAGTGTAGAGACACAGGATGGGCCCTGTGACCTGGAGGAGTTACCTTTTGCTGCAGACCCCCCAGACCAGTCTTGTGACCTGGAGGAGCTGCCTTGGGCTGAGGATCCTGGGGAACCACCCGCTGCCCCAGAGCCCTACGGACCAGAACCTCCTGATGGCCCCTGTGACCTAGAGGAGCTGCCCTTCCCCGAGGAACTGGATGAGACTCTGCCAGCCTTGCCACCCCCTGATGAGCTGGATGGTTTTGGGAACTTCCACATGGTGGAATACCCCGGTGTCTACTAGGAGCAGTGATCCAGGTACCCTGAACCCCAGGGTGGGAGGAAGCAGCCCAGGGCGGTAGGCTACCGCAGAGAGCGGCAGAGCCACCGAGAGTCAGCGTGTTTCGGCCGGAGACCTGCTGACCACAGTGGCAGACGCCTCTGCCACTGACCAGGGCCCTGGGCTGGGACGCAGTGGAGTGGGTGGGCCTGCGTCCCCCTCCCACACCCCTTTTCCAGAGCCACTGTAGCAACTCAGACCTCAGCAACCCTGGGCAGAGGTCTGTGTGTTGTGCCTCGCCCTGCCTAAGGGCCGGAGGCAACTGACTTTGGATTGTGTTTTACCCTGCCCTGCCTGAGGGCTGGGCCACTGACTTTGTGCTGTGCTGCCTGCCCTGCCCTGCCTTGGGCCAGGGCCAGGCTTGTTCATAGAGACTCGCCCTTCTCTGGGCTAGAGACTGCTACCTGCCCCGCCCTGCTTTGGGCCAGGCCAGGTTTATCTATAGAGACTCACCCTTCCCTGGGCTAGAGACTGCTACCTGCCCCGCCCTGCCTTGGGCCAGGCAATTGACTGTGGACTCTACTGGCTCAGCCCCCCCGGAAGGGCTGGGACCCCGGACCAGGTGACCAGAGGAGCGCCCCAGTGCCGCTAATTCCCCAGATGCACCTGAAGGGGGCGCCCTCCAAGCCCACCTGGGACGAGGGGCCCTTACAAGTACCTTCCCCACAAGGGGGGGGGGGGGGGTGAACACTCACTGCTAGTGGAGATGTAGGGTTGATTACACAAGTGCCGGGTCCTGGAACAGCTTTGTAGCAGGAATATTCCACCAGCTGTGTGCCAAACACGCCTCCAGCCTCCTACACCTTGCCTCCCCCACAACTGCCTGACCTGCAGCCCCAATTCCCCATTGCCCTGCACCTTTCACAGCCCTTTGCACCAGCGCAAACTGAGCAGGGGGGTGCTGCCAGTTCTGCATTTCACATCCCACTGGGGCGAGCGCTGCAACTGTGCAAGGCGTCTTTGAGAATTACATCCAGGGAAGTGAGGCTATTTCAACTCCAAGCTGAGTTGGCTGTCATTACTAGTCTTCTCTGAGGGAAGGACGAGGCTGGGTCTTCCATGGAGGCAGCAGAAGGGGGAAAGAAGACAATGAGCAAGTGCAAAAGCCAGATGAAATGATTCAGGGCTCCGTGCCAGGGGACTTATTCTGGGGACGATAAGACACATGCAGGTTGGTGGGGCCAATGGGACTGGTTTCAAAGAAAACAGGCTGATGTAGGGACACAAGAAAAAAACCCCCTCACCCAGTTCTATTTGCTAAGCAAATCCTCCCACCATGAAATAACAGGTCCCAATCATTGTATCATGCAGCACGTGTGCAGAGAGGGGCACGCCTGCTCGTGTGTGCTTGTGCGCTCACTTGTGTGTACACACAACGATCTATGATGCTGGGGCTTCAGGCTGCTGCTGGGAGGCTCTTAGCCAACCGTGGCTGACATTTCCGCTTCCTGGGCTGGTGGGCGGCTCTGTTTATAGCTATTTCCTGTAGATAAACAAAGTGACTTTCACATGCTCCCACCTCCCCCAAAGAAGGCGGGGGAACGACACGTTGAGGTTGGGGGTGAGAATGGAATATTCTATCGCCCCCACAACTGATGATCAGACTGCAGGTTGTTCCCACAGCCCTCCTGAAGCTGTGACTCAAGTCCCTACTCTGGGTTAGTGGTCAGGTCTTGTGAAATTACATTGGGGGTTTACCCAGATTTCAGCCACCAGTGGTTATTCATTAAGGTAGCTTCCCTGATTGAAGCCTGACATTTAGGGCCCTGGCATAAATTAGAGCTGCCCCAAATGCTCTAGTTTCCTGAGGCCTCTGGCCACACCCCCAATTTTGGCCACACCCCCAAATCTGGCCCCGTCACTCAGGGAATTCAGTGAAAGTTCTATAATTGAGCTGCAAGCTGTGTCCATGGTAGGGTGCAGGGCTGGCCCAAGGGTTTTTGGTGCCCTAGGCAAGCTATGACTTTGGCTCCCCCCATCCACGTTAGAGATAACATATCAATTTTTTTTAATAGAGGAAAAAAAATCACTTCCATTTAATTTGGTGCCCCTTAAAGCCTGGCGCCTTAGGTGATCGCCTAGTTCACCTATATAGTTGGGCCAGCCCTGGCAGGGTCCAGCGTGGGGTCAGCTAATGCCATTTTACTTGTACTAGGGCAACTTTTGTGTGTCAACCAGCCCTTCGTTTCCCACCTCGGCTGTACTGACTAAGCTTCCAGGAGCTGTAGGTGCAACGGCCCTCTTCAGGCACAATTCTCTCCCCAGCTCTACAGAGGGGAGCATCTTACTGTACATGCTCCAGCTGGCTCCACATCTGATCTGGCCAGCTAGTCCACAGAGCTTTGTAGGTATGTGCCAACCACTGAAGAAGAGCTCAATAGACAGACCAACTGATCCTTAGGCTAACAAGACATGCTGGGATTAGTACTCCTTTGCTATTTGGAGTGTGGCATTTCCATTCCTCATCCCCTCTATTGCCAAGCGGGGGGAGGGGGAGGAAGAAGGGGGGGCAGCAGCAGCTCTTCCAGTCCCTCCTGCATCTCAGTGGAGCAGCTAAAGGTTTTTTTTGCACACCTACATTTCTACCAGCTAGTTTGCACGCTTTACATGTGGTTCGAAATAATCTCCTGTGAAGAGCAAGGGGGCTGCAGGGGTGGCAGGCGGCCAGCAGCAGACCCAGTTCACCATCATCCCTTGCCTTGCCTTGCATTATTTGAGCCAGTGGATGTAAAAATGATACCAGATAAGAACTGGCAGGGTCTGGCACCAACTTTGCATTAGTGCAAATGACCACACAAGGTGCAACCACAAAGCAGGGCCCTGAGGTTTCTGATGAGGGCTCAAACAACCTGTCACCAGCTCTAGGTCTCTTCTGAACAGCGTGTCCACATTGCTGCAGCGCTGAGACACCTCCTCAGGCAAGGGGCGTGTGTTGCTCTGGAAATGCATCACAAGGTGAATAGTGTGCCCACTTTAGAGGGTGGCTGTGCCCTTAGCCACTAGTGCAATAACAACATAAACTTCTTCGTGTTTACAGCCAAAATTATTTTACAAAGGCGGGGGGGGGGCAGGGTCATTGTCCCCATTTTACAGATGGGGAAACTGAGACCTAGAGTCTTGCCCAACATCCCCCAAAGGCTATGGAAGTGCATCTCCAATTGGCTGGTAATACCAGCCCTCACTGCCACCCTGACACATTTTTCAAACAAGTACCTTTTTTTTTTTTTTTTTGTCACCCATGCCACCCTGGATGCTTGGGGCACAGCCCGGAACCATCATCTGTATCATTGCCCTCCTTCAGAGCCCTCCATCGTGCTCCTTTGCCATGAGACCCACAACACGTTCAACAATGGGTCGGCAGCAACTGGGCTGAGACCCTCTGTCCATTGTACTTACCTGCATTCTCTCACCATCTCCTTGCTCTTCCCCATCTGTCTGTTTATAGTCACCTGTTTTGTTTTATGCTATAAGTTCTTTGGGTCCTGCATCATCCTTCTGTTCTGTGTCCATATGGCACTAGCATCGTGGGAGGTCTTGATCCATGGTCGGGGTGGGGGTGGGGGGTGTCCTGATGCTACCGTTATACGTATAATGCAGTGGTTTGCAACTTGCGGTCAGCAGTCCTTCCCAGAGTCCACTGGTTATGGATCTGCACCACTGTTTGAAAAATTTTAGAGGATCCACAAATGAAAAAAAAAAAAGGCTATAAAAAAACCAGACTACTGACAAAGGGAGGAAAGGATTTGAGGCAAAAAAAAAAAAAAAAAAAACGGAGGGTGGGTGGGCTGGAAGGGGAATTTCACTGACTCTGTCTGAGCCTTGAAAGGGTTCGACATTCCGGTGGGGAGGGTGAGTTTGATTTATTTCACCCTCCCCTAGCTTTCGATTTGAGACTTACACACTGCTGGGAAATATTCTGCACCTTTGATTCTTTGCAGAGTCCTGGAATTAAAGTCCTCCCCCCCCAAATCTTGCCCTGCAAGCCCTTTTAAACAGGTGTCTGGGCAGGATGGGGAGTTGTATGGCCATAGCCAACTCCCACAGACTGGGCTCAAATAATTTACCCAGAAATTGCAGGTTGGGGCTGCTGTGTGGGTGGAGCATGACACCTAGCGGCCAGCTCTGGAATGGGGCAGTGACCCACAGACTGACTATTTTATTCTTTTTCTGCTGGAGCCCCCCTCTTGGGGCAGATATCTGTCATTACACATCCACCGCCATCTCTCTCTCCTTTTCTCTAGTCTCCTGGGCATTTTGTTCTGCCTCCACCACCATCCCCCTTCTTTTTTTTTGGGTGGTTGCTCTTTTCCATGAATCACGCTGACTCTTCCATCCCACTTGGCTCCCATCTCCTTCCCCCATTCAACTGCCATGTAATCAACAGCCCTATGGCCAGATTTCCCAGCTGGTGCACATTTCCATCATGCTACTGGAGATCCCCAAGCTGGTGGGAAGATGAGTGGCTCCATTAGAATCAAGAGGCCAGATCATTAGCCCTTGCAAATCGACATCACACCAGGGGGCTCAATGCACCAGCTGATGTAAACTGGTGTCACTCCGCTGAAAAATCACAATTCCACGCACGTCACTACAGCCACAACTCTTTATGTCAGCCATCCATCTGGGCCTGGATGAGTAAGAAAGGTCTTTCATAGACTAGCAAGATGGTATTTAATGCTGGTGACATCTGGCTTTTATATAGCCCTTGTCATAATGACAGTTCAAGCGCTACACGAAGAAGGGTTGTGTTATTGCAGATCGGGAAACTGAGGCACATGGTGGGGAAATGACTTGCCAGGCGTCTGGGGCATATGGAGGAACAAAACTCAAATCTGCCAAGGCCCACTCAAGTGCTCTGTCCACTAAACTATGCTGCCGAGGAACGTCACAGTAAGAGTCACCCTTGAAAAATGAGGCCATGTCTGAGATTAGATGGCAAAGTTCACCGGGCACAAAGAATAAAGGCGCATTGGAACAAATAATACAGAGCAGCAGGGGAGACTCCACCAGAGAGGGAAAAACATGCTCAGTAATGCAGCCACTCCATCAATTATATTTCTGCCTCATTGTCTCATCTCGTATATGACCTCTCCCTTAATGGAGTTTAATTAGGGAATTAACTGGTTTCACTCGTAAAAGCCACATGGGAGCAGAGCAATGTGGGGCAAAGGCTTCAGCCATGGAGCTAGAGATGTGGCCCAGACTAACATTGCTCGCAATTGTTCCCAAGGGACGAGCAGCCAGCAGCACAGGAAAGATCATGCAGGATAAGGGACTGGCAGATCGGGTTCGAAGGGCTTCTGAGACACAGGTCACCTCCTTGAATGAGTCAGCAATAGGAGAGATGGAGAAAATACAGATGTTTCCAGTGCCACGCAGACCCTTCCTCAACCTCTTTTCACTTCACCCTCCCTCCCTCCCTATTCTTTCATCCCTCCCCCACCTGGTTTTCCCTTTTAGCTAAATATCTCCATGTCTTCCCTTATCATGGCAACATTCCCAGTGAAGCAATGGCTGGGCGGCCTGGAGAATGAACTTGCCCTTTCTGTGATCAAGTTTTTCGTTCAGTGCTGGAAGAAACTCTCTGCTGTTGTCGCAGGATCCATCTGCCTGTCAGTCTGTTCTGAAATTCACGCTCACTGGAAAAATTATGTAGAGCCCACAATTCACAGCATGAGCTTAGAGGAAAAAGTAACTGTCCTCTGTTACTCCACCTCCTCCTTCCTACACCCCCTCCAACTCACTATTGATGGTTTGAAAAACAACAGGCAGAATGCACAGGAAACACGAACACTGGGCAAAATAACATCACCCTCACTTCTCTGTGTCCAGCCTATTGGTCACAGATGGCGTGGAACCTGCTTTTCACCTCATTTGAATCTGGGGCAAATCTAGTGGGAAAACGGCCACCTAGGATCCAGTCCAGGCAAAAAAAAGATTAAAAGTAGCTTGAGCTACCCCACCCCTTTCCCCAGTCCTTTGGTGTGCTTTTTACATCACATTTTCCTATTTTTCAAGCAGTTCTTTCCTTCCATCTGGGTAGATTAGTTCACACACCACAGGAGCTGAGTAGAGTGCTCTGTGTAGGTGGACAGCTATGGGCCAAGAGACTGATTGAAGTCAATGGGGCGGACAGGTCACGCTGACAGTGAGATCTTTAACTGGGATTACTTAAAAGGACCTAGGAACTGCCAGATGAGATCAGACCATGGTCCATCCATGCCAGTATCCCATCTCTGAGAGTGATCCAGCACCAGCAGCTTCCAAGGTGGAAGAAACAATGCACTAGGTGATGGCAGAGGTGGGATACTCAGCCCTGCCTCAAAGGTTCCTCCTGCTTGCTACATATTAGAAATTAGCCTAAGCCTTGAAGCATCAGTGTTACTAGCCCACTTTGGATAAATAAATTTGTTAGTCTTCAGAAGTGCCACAGGACTCCTTGTTTGTTTGACTGACCTAGACTAACACGTCTCCCCCTCTGGAACCTGGCTATTTCTGTTAGCCATAGAAAATGGCAATCTCCTTTTGAATCTGTAAAGCTCTGGCCAGGGTCTTATTCTCGTTTGCACCGTTCTGGCAGTGCACATTTAACATAAGGGGAATTCACACAGTGCAAAGAGAAAGGGAATCAGGGTTGCAGCAGGGAACGATCCATCCCTGTATGGCGAGAGGGGGCAATAAAGTGTCGTGCAATGTTTGTATTCACATAAGTCTTTTCAAAGTGCTTTATCAGCTGTGTTTTACAGATGAGGAAATGGAGGCACGGAGCAGGAACTGACTTGCAGAAAGTCACAGCTAGGAACTGAGTTCCAATCCAGGGCTTTAACCAGTAGGTCACCTTGCCTGTCAGGACACCACCATTCCCATATTGGCATATGGATGGGAGTTCTGGCAGGATGAATCATGGCACTGGTACGGTACAGGTTGAGAACAACTGACAAACAAATCTCTGTCTATTTCTCAGTGTCCCCTATTTAGTAAACGAGTAACAGGTAAACGAAGGAAAATGTCAAATGTGTTTATTTTATATAAAAAAAATTTGTACAATTTTTAGTTCCTATATTTATGAAAAAAACCCAAAGTTCCTAAAATTGCCATAATGCTTAGATTCACTGCAAACTGTAAAAACAAGCTTTTTATATATTAAAAAACAATTTTACATTTTACAATTTTCTACACGCATGCACAAGGTATCAGCTCTGTAAAAAAAAATTAAAAAACAAAAACACAAAACATTTCTCTCCCCACCCCCACCACCCACCCCCACCCCAAACTCAGAGTGGAAAAACAAAAAACCCCCAACCCTCTACATTTACAGTCTCACTCCATTAAAGAGTCTTTATTTTTTCATTTTTCAGGGGGGGAGAGGGGGGAGGACTAAAAACCAAAAATTCTATCCCCGTAAACGTGCACACAGAAACATGACGAGACGACCACAGCCACGGTGATTGATCCATAAAATCGTGTTGGCGAAAGATCCCCCTAGAGGATCAGGAAAGGAGACACAGATGGACAGATTAATGGCTCATCTGGAGGGAAACAAATGGTAACGGTAAGAGAGAGCGATGGTGGGAGGCAGATGTTTGCATGAAGCATCTTCAATGATGCAGATGTTTTTGCTGAAACCTCTTGACCTTGGAATATTGAATCTTGGGGTTTACAGCTAAGGGATTTGTTTTCTAGGGGAGGATGTGAAGGGATTTCAGAGATGATTGGAGTGAAGGGCTGTGAAACTTGGCTGTCCTATGGTTTGTCTTGTTGCTTACGCCTGCTATATACTGGCGTTAAGCAAAGTTCCAGGTTACAGGGAATCAGGCCCTACATTTTGATCTCGGTTAAACAAGTGTAAATTCAGAATCACTCCACTGACCTCTGTGCCATGACACTGATAACAACGGACATCAGAATCTAGATGTGAATCTCAAGGCTGGTTTCTGATCTCAATGAAACTGGTGTCAATACAGAGTCCCTTCAGTGACCTTCCTCATGTGACACCACAAGAGTGTAACTGGGATGGGAATCTGGCCCTAAGGATGGAAGGAAATTAAGCTGAGAGGACCTGGGGCAAGACACTAACTGAACCACACAAAGGGAATGGGATCTTGTGTTGGGAGACGATCCATCAGAGATGGAGGGAGAAATTGGTAGCATGGGGAGGTAATGAGAAGGCCGAGGTACAGAGTTCCAAAGTCGGGTGGAATGGGGATGGAAACAAAGGGTTAAAAGCCCTGGAAAACAAAGACAGACTGGTCTCAGCTGCACCTGTGCAAACCCACAGTGACTCCACCGATGTGGGTCCAGATTTACACCAGCGTAACGGATCAAAATCGGACATGGGCTGCAAGCAAATGTAAGGCTGGTGGGAATGGGAAAGAAAAAAAAAAAAAGGATGAAATTCCCCTGCTGTGCAGACGGGCTTGCAGAGTAACTTCACCAGGAATGTCCCACCAAAGGGGTTTCAAAGAATTTAGTGGTGCACGGGCCTCAGCATAGGGTGAACTTCAACCTCGTGGAGAACAGGGTGCTAACCAGTCACAGAACAGAGAGAGAACAGGAGAAACAGGAGGGTGAAATGTGTTTATATAGACCTGGAGACCCAGATCCTTAGTTGGGGTCAATTGGCTATCAACCCCCAAGCTGAATTTTGACCTTGAAATGAAGCATGAAATCCACTAGGGACTTTGCTATTGATTTTATGTGGAAGGCACCCAGATACTAAGGTGATGGGTGGGAAGATAAGACCCTCTGATTGATAGGAAGACAGATGGGCAGATAATATGGCAACTGACACCAGCTGGAGGATTTCAGCTCAGAAAGAAACGCACGTGACATCTCACAGGTTGTTACAAAGCTAGGGCGTTACCAGACTGTAAATCTCTGAGCAAAAACATGAAGGAGGAGGGGGTGGGAGAACTCTAATTTAAAAAATAAAAGGAAAAAAAAAATAACCACAATTCTGACATCAAGGACAAAATAGCATCAAATCCCCCTTTCTTCACCCTCTCCTCACTACTTAGTCACAGACCTTTAAAAATGTTAGTGCTTGAAAAAAATGGCAATCACAGTGACGAAATCTGGCGAGACCCCCAAATCCCCCCGGTGATGCGAGGTTTCTGATTCCCTTTGCACACCTCTCATGTTCACATCACACTGAGAACACACACAACCTTTTTGCACGACAGCGGCACAGACGGTAGAAAGGACCCAGTATAAAACCCATGAGGTATTTGTAACTGAAAAGACTACATCCGTTTGACTTAAAAAAACAACAAAAAAAAGGCAGAAGGAAACCCAGCCACTAAGCGAGGGACCTATTGTAATGTTGCCCACTTGCAGTTGGGAATGGCGACGGGTCTCACCTGGGCCCTCCCCAGCACTCAAGCTGGCAAAGGCAGAATTCATAAAGGCCCATGGGTAGGAGAGTCCCACTCGAAAAACGGACAGAGAACAACAGCATCCACTTGGGAGGGGGGCAATTCTAGACACACGCACAAGCTGAGTGGGAAAGCTCAGTACAAAGGGGGAGGCGGAGGTATGGTAACCAATTGCAGGTTTCTGATTCCAGGCTCCAAAGGAGACAGGAGGGCAGGAGGAATGAATCTTTGGGGCTTAAGAGAGACACCTCCATGACCCTCGGACCTGATCATGCCAAACTGAGATCCTGACGACAATGGTGCGGTCCCACTGCGCCCAATTCTCTGTCCTCCTGCGCCTGGTGCATTTCAGGGCCTGCTTGGGTCCCAGTTAAGTCACTAGAGATATGTTTACACTGGCAAGTTAGTTCGAATTAAGGAGGCTTAATTCCAACTAACTAAAGCCATGGCTACACTAGGCTTTAATTAGTTCGAATTAAGGGCTTCCTTAATTTGAACTAATAACTTCGAATATGCTATTCGAACTAAGGGTTAATTCGAACTAGTTAGTTCGAATCAACCAATGTGGCCATGTTAGTTCGAACTAATTACTTAGTTCGAACTAACCGGCCCATTGAATTCAATGCAAATCGCTAATTCGCTGCCACCAGTGTGATGTGGGGGTGAACACGGCTGCACCAACTGTAGCAGAGGTTCAAGCCCAATGGGACATAAATGTCAGCAGAAGCTGAATCAGGCCCTTGATGGACAGCCATTGCTCCTCCCAGCGATGCTGCTCCGGAAACAAAATTAAAGGGACAGAGCAGAAGAAAGTTTGCCGAGAGGAAGCAAAGATTATTTCTGAAGTCAAGTCACTTGAATTTAGCCCCGCCTTCTGTGGACGAGAGTCCTGTTAGAGCAGGGGGCCAGCTGGAGTGTTTAATCTAATTCAGTCTACAAAGGGGAAATAAGAGAAATGGACCTTGAGGGCTTCTGTGTCTATTCTGTCTCTAGATCAAACTAGCTCAGCTTGTAACAAAGCCAAGAGCTGGAATTCATTAGCTGCCCCAGCCCCGGGAACCAGCTGCAATCTCTGCATTTTTGGCCCCCTCTCACGCCATCTCTGGAGACAAAGGAACGTGATTCTCCGTTCCCCTCGGTCGGCAGGACAAAGGGCATGCAAAACACTGCCCCAGATCAGGAGGGGAAGCCTTTTGCAGCTGGCTTTGCACTGATGTGAGAGGCTGTGCGAGAACCAAAGCCAAAGAGTCTGTCGTCAGGCTCCATGGGCAGTGCAGAACAGAATCCAGCCCAGGCCCCAGGAGCCGCACTGTAAAGGAAGCAGAGAAAACCAACAAGGCAGTGAAAGGACACGCCCGACTTCCAGCACCAGACCAGTTCCACTTCAATCAATGGGCCAGAATCTCAGTGGGTGTAAAGAAGCAGAGCTCCATTACAGCTAATGGCCTTACGCTCATTTACACCAGCTGGGGATCAGACAAAGGATGGCCCAGTAGAAAGGACACTGGAGTGTGAGATCTGAATTCGAGTCCCTTCTCCATCACAGACTCCCGTGGGCAAGTCCCTTAGCTTATCCAGTCTGTGCTGCAGTTCCTGATTCACAGAATGCATGCAATAGGGCTGGATGGGGGAGCTGTGAGGATAAACGCAGCACAGACGGTGAGCCACCCATGTTGATGGGGACCACCTAAGTACCTCTAACAGCTCAAGTTAAGCATGTACCTTGCTGAGTCATGACCTACAACGATGCTTTTTTAAAGAAAAACAGGAATAGTTGCTTTACTCCCTGAGGCTGGAGATGATTCCTAGGGCACGGAAGATATTTGGTGAGGTTTTACCTGTAAATCCCAATTGTTAAAACAAAGCTCAGCCTCCAGAAACAGAAAAGCCATCAGAACCAGCAGAAGGGAAAAGGATTCATTCTGCTCAAATCCGCAGTTCAGGGCTTTCACCAATGTTATCCTCAGGGAGACTGGACGCAAAGGCCCCTTTATGGCACTCCGGCAGCGTAACCCTCCTTTACATCTACTTTAAGGCCTCCTTACGCTGCTGGAGTGGTGTAAAATGCCTTGCTTTGATGGAGGAAGTGGACCCAGTTAGTCAAGGAAGTGGAACTAGACCAATTTGGGTTGCTATTTACAAAACCCACAGGATTCCATTACAAAGCACAGAGATCAGCACCAAAAAAAGTGCTATTTAAAACACTCTCCCCTACCCCCCCCCGCCTCCTTTAAACTGGTCTTCTTGTTAAAAGTTTGATCAGAAAAACCCCAGAGGAGATCCAAAGAGGGGGTTCTTATACCAGAGTGGGCATCGCTGGTTTGTCTTTTCCTGCCAACAGGTTGAACGGGGAGGTTTTCATAGCAGCCACAATACTGGAGACGCGCTTGCAAATGCTCCGCAAGCCTTGCGCAAGTGGATTTAAAAGCAATCTCCAAACATCGGGTGATGCTTTAAAGGCCAGAATGGGGACAGTACTACAGAAGGGAAACAGAGACGGTTCTTGGGACTCAGACACATTTGGAGACGCTGGTGAAGGAGTGAACAAAAGTAGCCCTTGAGTTTTGGCACCAAAGGTGAGATCTTCTTCCTACTGAGACACCGTCCTTCGCGCTATGCGCCTTCTGACCTCCTGGGAGGTTGCTACAAGAATCTGGGTTTTGGAGACAGCAGAGGGAAATGGCTCTGCCCCTCACCCCCCTACAAATGGAGGGCAAGCAGAGATGGAGGAGGCTGGAGAAAGAAAAGATGGAGCCCTAAGATTTGCACACTGGTTCTGGGAGGTTCCCATGGGGCTCTCCCTGCATGGTGGCCTCTCTGAGCTCCAGTCAAAAAAGAGAGAGTCCTAGATGGAGCTTGCTCCTCCTCAGGTGAAGGAGCTGGCAGCTAGCCCGCCCCCTCCGTAGTTCACACTGAGGTCTCCGACTGTAGCCGCATGACGAACTTATGGGACTTGGGGTCCACGAACTCCTCGGAGAGCTTAAAGAAGGGGATCTTCTTCGTGCTCACCACCAGACTGAAGTCTTGGCGTTTGAGGACAAAGACCACCCCATCCTTCAGGCCGTTGGTCACCGGCTCCTCGCTGACCAATGTCCACTGCTTGGCCAGCCAGCGGTCTTTGTGGTACTGGATGGTAGGCCCAGCGCTTAGGTACCTTTCGAGGAATGCCTGGGGGAAAGGAAAGGAGACCAAAGGAGCGGTTTCAATGGACAGCAGTCTTCAGTTAGGTTCTGCTGGCTCCAGTTGAGTCAGACTGGAAGGAAAACCCATCAGCCCCAGCACAACATGTACTTGCCCATCCTTTATCATGATGGTGGAGAGGCTGGGGTCAGGACCACAGCTGGTGTCCATCAGTGGATCTCTGTGGAAAATGACCCAATGGGCTCTCACAGTCCTTGACTACATGGATGGTGCTGGGCATCCACTCCACAGGGCTCTAGTCCTGGCGTACAGCTGTCCCCAGGTTCTGACCACTGGTGGGGCTCGTCCACCCAAATTGCCCTCGTGGGGGAGACTATCCCATAACACCCTGCACCATGCCAAGAACACCCACAATCCTCTCTGTCCCCAGGCGCCAGAGGCTGAGGTAGCAGAGGATGGCTGTCTAGATCTTTCCAGCATGCATTGGTACAAACCCAGGCTACTTGGCTGATGCATGGGCAAGCTGGGGAACAAAGCTGCTGTGTGGTTGTGTTGAACCACAATAGATGCTTCACAGCCTGGGAATCCTACCAAGGCTTAAGGCAGTGGAGTGACAGGCATGATGGGAAAACTGAGGCATAGCCGCATGGCGTAGATGGGACCAGGGCTTTTGGGTACTGGACATCTGACCCAAAAGCTCAGCTACCTCAGTGGTGGCTGGATCCTCAACCCCAGAGCCAGCCCATCTGGTGGAGGAGGAGGAAATGAGCGTTGGCACAGAATCCATATCAGATTGTGGGTCCTGCTCCTGCCCCTCTCCTCTCATTGCCATTACCCTGCAGTCTGGACAGGCCAGACTACTCAGCAGAAGGTGGGGATCCTTATGTTGAGTGGCCAAAGGGACACAAAGTAAACAGAGCCACCAGGGGCAAAGGAAATGGCCCTCCTGGAGGACCTGCGTGATAGTGTCCCCTGAGCGGGAGGTCTGGGGAGATGCCAGGAGATGCCATCCTAGATGCCAATAACCCCTTGGCTGCCCCAAATCCCTGCTTTCTCTGGCCAGCCCATTCTTCCATTGACTCCAGAGCTCCCCAGATGACCCCCTTGTCTCCCCTACCTTGGGAGTCATGTCATGCGTGATGCAGAACTCCAGGTGCTGTAGGATGCTCTCCATAGTGTGGTAGGGCTGTTGTTTCGTGGTGCGTAGGTACTTCTGCATGGCCCGGGCCATGGAGGCAAAGATGGCCTGAGCAGCTTCCCGTGGGTCCATGATCTCCCGTGGGTTCTTCTGGTCCTCCTCCTGCAGCCGCTTGATATGGGTGAAGGCCTCCTCCACGGCCACCACCAGCCTAGTAGGAGAAAGGCAGCGAGAGTGAGCCAGGCAGCAGTGGTGACACTGCGCAGCTATGCTGGTACCCCAAGTCATGCTCAGAGGCACCAGCCCCCACCCCAAGAGAGCCCAATCCATCCTGTGGCTCAGAGAACAGCAATCTTGTGTTTAGAACAGAGTCCTAGGTTCAATCACCAGCCCAGTCTGTGGGCCTGCAAGGGGATTAGACCTGCTGTGGGCCATGAGGCTCAGGGTGAACTTCCCCCACCAAGCGCAGGGTGCAGCCCATGCTAATGCAGTGGGTCTCTATCTCCTGCTTGCAGCAGGTTCACACAAGAGGCCACAGACCCCCAGTGAGTTAATGTGGGTTACACAGAATCTCCTGCCTGCAGCACCTGCTCTGACTCAGCTTCTGCCAAATCTCCTCGAATTGCACCGGACTTAAGGGACATCCCAGAGAACAACACTAGGCAGCAGGCCAAGAGCAGGTTTGCCAGTGGTGACTGCAGAGTTTGTGTCCAGCAGCTCCTTCCCAGTTGCCACCACCCAGCCCTGCCTGTTCTCCACCAGTAGGGGGCACCAAGCCGCCTTCTACACCCGTACCTGGCACGGCGTTTCCGCACCCGGCGCTCGTGCTCCGCTTCCTCGTAATAGTACTCATTGTGGCTGTTGTCTCGCCTCCGAGCGGCTGCGGCGATGACGGCCCGGGACTGGCCCGTCGAGTTGTTTGTTGTGTTTTCTGGAGAGGGAAGCCGCAGGGAGGGAAGTGAGCTAGACTCAGGGGAAGAGGTCACAGGGCAGTCACTCCTCGCACCCGCCAATCTCTCTGCTCACGAGGCGCCTGTGCGACTCGCTGCTGGATGCGTCCACCAAAGCAGGTGAAGGGAGGAGGGCAGAGGACGCCTGATGCAGCAAAATGCAGAGATTCCTAGAGCCGCAGGCAAGCAGTGCCTGCTCACGACCCTCAGAAAGCTGGGAGGTGCCCAAACTCTATAGCACCCTCGGCTGCCCTGGCAACCTGTAATAAGCTCCTCCTGAGTTCACCAGCCGCAGTGAACTGCTGCAGGAATCATGCTGCAGCCGGAGGAAGGGCAGACACCAGCTAGGTTTTAAGTCTCTTTGTTCCACCTGGTGCCAGTACAGCGGATCCAAACTCCTGGACTGGATTCAGATCTGAATGGCGTGGAGGGACACAGGCCCCTCGCCCAGGTCTCTAAGTGGAGTCTAGCTTCAAACACATCACACATTAGCAGGCGACCAAAAACTTCAGATCTCCTGCTCCAGAAGCTTGTCTAGCACCAGTAAGCTGTACCGGTTTTATGACACAGCTCTAGCTAATATGGCAAAAAAACAGAGTCCTGTGGCACTGTAAAGACTAACAAATTTGTTAGTCTTTAAGGTGTCACAGGACTCTCGTTTTTTGCTGTTTACAGACACGGCTATCCCTCTGGAACTAGCTAATATGGTGTGAGACCCCTAATGTGGGCAAACTTAAACCAGTTCAGATGGTGCCAGTAATTTACCGATAACATCTGCCCTGAGGAGGCAAAAGATAGGGTATAAAATGTCTTGTGTTGGTGTGAAGAAATGCACTTAAATATAAAGCAATTCCCAGCGAGAAAGAGAAAATAGTCCCATGCTAAGGCAGAGGAGAAAGCAGGGGAGAAGAGCTTGTAATAAAAGCGAGCTTTATCAGACGCGATCGGCTCCTGTTACCCAAAACCGAGGCTGGGAATGAGGGGAGAAGTAAGCCACTTGAGTTAGCTCCCCCTTATAACACTACACAGGACAAGGGAGCCATAGCAGGGTTGGCTCTGGGGCTGAACAAAGGGCAGGGAAACACAGAGTCAAAAGAAAAAGAAGAGACAGCGAGGAGCATGGACAGGAGAGACACAAGCTCACCCTCGCCGAGGGAATACACCTTGAATCCAGACATTTTCTTGGACAGGACGGATTTTGGCAGGTTGAGGAGGGCGGGGTTGTAGACAGGGAAATCATGGTAATAGTTCTCCAGGAGCCACACTGCCACACGCTGGATGCTGTGGGGAAACACAGCCAGGGCACGGGAAGGACACAAAATAACAGGTTAGAACCGAGCTGCGGGAGGCAGGGGAGGACACAGGTACACAGAAGTGGAGGGACAAAAGAGGAGACCATAATGTGTTGGATCTGTGAGCTGCCCACCACAAGCAGAGGGCATGGCCTTGACATGCAACACTGCGGCAACACATCCCAACCACCACGGTGCGGACGGTCTTCGGCTGGCCCCTGTACAATGATCAGACTTGGCAGACCTCAGCTTTTATCGTTTTATGCTTTCAAGGGATAATCTCAATGTCTGGTGCAAAGCCTTCGAAAAGATTTTTATCAATTTAAATGTTGACAACTGCAGGAAAGGCAGGGGGCGGGAGAGGAAATAATTATTTCTTGACAGATGTTGGAAGTTCAGAAAATCAAAGCTCTGTCATTGTTTTTGCACAAACTGTTGCTATCCCATGACAAAAGAGACCAAGGAAATCTCCTTAAATCACCTCCGCTGAGTTTTGAAGCAGCGTTTGTCTTATCTGGCCTAGCTGCCGATTCCAAGGATCCTGGAGGGAAATGTTTTTAGGTGGGATTTGCATGTGGACACTGAAACTGCAGCTTGCTGATATTTACATAAAAAAATCTAATCCTTCCAAGTCTAACTACAACCCCCTGGCAGGACATTTGGCACAGACCCCACAAAGATCCCTGCTGGTAGAGGTAAAGGAGCTGGGTCTGGTATGAGGCTGTTACTGTAGGGACAAGGCAGGTGTGGTAATAATATCTTTTATTGGACCAAATTCTGGTTCTGTTACTGTAGGGCTCTCATCCTGCCTGGAGATGCAGATCCATGCGGCAAGAGACAGCAGTGCATAATGTTCACCGTGCACACACATCTCCCCCAAGTAGTGTGGACCAGACACAACCCCCCCCCCCCCCAGATTGCACCCAGCTGCAGTATGTGCACACATCCAGTTCCAGTTCCCTAGCACAAAGCAACATTTTACACAGACCCGCACACGCACCAACAATCCCACCCAGCAGAGGTAGGTGATACACGCATACACACTCATGATTTCCCCATATATGGGATAAATGGTGTGTGCTCTTCACTACCAGCAGGGGGCAATGACACACACACTCTCCTGCCCCTCCCTGCCCACCCAGGCAGCAATGCGCCCCCCCACCCGCCCCTCACCTGAGGTGGCCGACATTGTAGAAGCGGCTGGCCCCGTCGGTGGAGCGCACCACCTTGAGCGTGAACTGTGGCTGCAGCTGGCGCAGCTCCAGGAGCACCACGGCCAGGTAGTGGACAAAGAGCAGAGCGTCCACCAGGGAGACGGCGTATTGCACCACACCCTGGTAGTTGCGGTCGCGTGAGTCCAGGATGCGCACGCCATAGAAGAGCCAGTATGAGACGACAAGGAGGAAGACGAGCACCATGAGCAGGGCCCGGAAGACGAAGACACGGGGGAAGAAGGCTTTGGGGCGGCGGAAGAAGAGGGCCCAGCTGCCTAGAAGGAGGATGAGGAGTTTGAAGGCCACGGAGATGAAGAGCCCCTCGCAGGGCGTGCCGCAGGGTTCCAGTTCTTCCCGCCACAGCAGCTGGGGCAGCAGCAGGAAGGCCAGTGGGGTGAGGAAGGAGAGCAGAGCCAGGGCCCCGCCCAGTGAGATGCCAATGTGGCGGGAGCAATCCAGGCGGGCGCTGTCCTCCATGTCCTTGGTGATGCGTGTGATGTCATCATGGGAGATGCTGTGCTCCGAGGTGCCTGTCACCACCGTGGTGGTCTCGCCCCAGTTGTCGTCCTACAGAGGGGCAGGCAGAGAGGGTAATGCACACAGGTTGGCGTGTGGGAACAGACTCTCCCAGTCCAGCTGTCTCCTTGCCCCACGGGATCAAACCCCTCCTCTCCCCCAGCAACTACAATCAGACCCTCTGCTGGCCCTGCAGGGTCAGAAATGCCCCCATCTCCCTGCCTCACAGAATCAGCCCATCCCAGCCCTGTGGGATCAGATCTCAATAGCCTGCTGAGCCAGATCAACATAATGAAGAGTCAATCCGGGTCCTTCTTTGTCTTCCACCGATCTCGAAGCCCTTTGCAAAGGTGGTCAAGATCTTTGCTCCCGTTTTACGGGTGGAGAAACTGAGGCACAGCCTGAGGCAGTGACTTGCTCAGGGTACACAGCAAGTTAGCCCCAGAGCCAGGCCTAGAACCCAGGCTTCCTGGCTTCCTGTGCCATTCCCAGTCCAGGCGATGTGCTGCTGCCTTCCTCTTGAGTGATGCCTGACCAGCAACAGCAGCAGATGAACCTTTGTAACAAGGAGAAAAGCAACTACCATCCAGGTGTCATTCCTCCATGCCTTCCTCCTCTGCCATGGGAGGCTGCTGCAACCCTTTCTGCACAAGAAGAGTGTGCCTGGAATTCCCAGTACCATCTGAAAATGCCCTTCGTGGCAACCAATGAAATCCCATCCCCCCATTCCCATAGACTCCTGATGCCCAATGCACTCCCCCCCTCTCGGCTGGTACCATGGGCATGGTTCATTTGTGACCTTTGCTAGCTAAGTATGTTTGTTTTGGATGTGGGTGCTTGTTAGTACAACGGGCGCACCCTTGCTTGGAGACCTCAGATTTACAAACCCTTTAAAACCAACTTGAACCCAGCCTTCCTCCTCAGGGGGCAGCTCCGTTTGCTAGTTAATTACATCCCTGAGCAAAGTCGTCTTCCCTTGGGGCGTTCCTTAGTGAGGACAAAACAGCTGGGAGGCAACTGCACCCAGCTTGCATCTGGTTCCCCATAACATAACGAAGTCTCTGTCAGCTGGTCTCTGAACCGATGCACCATGCTGGGTGTGGAGGGAAGCTCCCGCACATTAACCAATGGGAATTTCTCCCTGAAACACTAAACCCTGTGATGAAGTCTTCATAGCACAATCACTACCTGGGATGTTTCTTGAGATGAGAGAGAGCATCCAGAGAGAGCTGGCAGGCTGCTGAGAGCAGGACAACAAGCCCATTGAAGGATGTACGCACAAGGCTACATAATGGTACCGTTTAAGTGGTTCATCCCCTGGAGGATGGCTGTAGTTTCACCGATACAAGATGCTTACACCGGTGTAGCGTATTCCAGCAATGTTAGCCCTTTTCTATCATCATCCTGATGTTTGAGTGGCTCTCTCACCGCAGTGGCTCCAAGCACCAGTCACAGACTGGGTGATGCTGTACGGGCCCAGCAGAAAAAGACAGGCCCTGCCTCAGAGATCTCACAATCTAAGGCCACGTCTACACTAACAGCATGTGTGGGAGGGAGGGTCGCCATTTATGGGGCACTTCCTCTAGGGCAGAGGTACCCCAGCCTTTTAGCACCCTCTTGCGTGTCCCTTAAGAAATGCACAAGGGCTTTTTCATGGCTAACACCCCCCATTTGGGGCTGGTTTAATAACACAAACAGTTCTTAGCAATCCTCAGGGGCCCCAAACAAAGTCCATCTCCCCATAACAGTCCATACCTAGCTCTGGGGTCCTCACTCACTGCCCAAGCTCCTCTACAGTCCCAGCCCATCCTTCCAGCTCTTCCTAACTAGAGCTTAGCTATTCTCGGAATCTTCCCTGCAGGAACCCTCCACATTCCCTGTGCTCTCTACACTTTCCTGGGCTTCTCCTCCTCACTGCAGGTTCCTGCTGCTCTTTATAGGGGATCGCCCGGATCTCTGCCCGTTGGTGACTCATTCTGGAATCAGGGTTGGTCAACCCCAGCCTTAATGGTGCTTCACCGGTTTAGGAACCCCACTGGACTATACCAGCAGAGCGCTCCTAATGTGGATGCGGTTTATACCAGAAAAGCTACACTTCCACTGTGATAGCTTCTCACCCCCCTGAACCATCAAGCATGACCAGCAAAACCAGTAATAATGCAGTGTGGCCAGTATAACTTCATCTACAGTAGGGGCTTCGCCATCAGAGATCTGTTGGGCAGGGGATGACTGACAGGGTTGTCCTGGCAGATATCTGTTAGTACTTTAGATATGACCTTGGAGAATGCGACTTGAGAACATATTAGAGTTTGGTGGAAGGATATTTACTTTGGAACTTTTGCATGTGATGTGGACAATTTATGTTTTAATGATTATAAAGCTTTTAAGTTTTTGCATCTCAGCATTTCCTATCACTAAATAATTGTCTGATCCTCATTGTTGTCTGACCTCCACCACCCCATCACTTCCCCCAACCGAGAAAGTATAAATCCATAAAAATAAAAAATTACTTAAAAATTAACATTGATATTAGCCATCTAAATAACAAAAAATATCAGTCGAATTCTCCCAAGCCTCCTTAAAGGACATACTAACACAGCAATGTCGCTTAGGTGTGTGATTTTTTTTAACCGACAAAACTAAGAGACTACGTCTACACTGGAAAGTTAGTTCAAATTAAGGAGGCTTAATTCGAACTAACTAAAGCCATGGCTACACTAGGCTTTAGTTAGTTCAAATTAAGGGCTTCCTTAATTCAAACTAATAAGTTTGAATAGGGTATTCGAACTAAGGGGTTAATTCAAGCTAACTATTTCGAATTAATCAATGTGGCCATGTTAATTCGAACTAATTTCTTAGTTCGAATTAACCAGCCACTGAAATGAATGGGGATTGCTAATTCGAACTAAGCAAGTGCTTGCTTAGTTCGAACTAACATTCCAGTGTGGCCATGTTAGTTCAAATTAAGCTAATTCGAACTAACTAAAATTAGTTCGAATTAGTTAGTTCGAACTAACTAATTCGAACTAATTTTAGCAAGTGTAGACATAGCCAGAGAGAATCAGCCCTAGAGGACATACAGCAATACGAGCATAAAAGGCTTTTCCTGGCTTATTTCATTTGAGCATAAGCTCTTGTATTGGCAAGCCCTTTCTAGCATAGACTAGTCCTGATTTTGGTCTAAGAGTAGCTTTTTCCATTTAAGCTCAGATCCTTTCCCAAACCACAAAGTTAACCCAAAAAAACCTCCACCCACTGCCATAAAGAGTAAGGAGAGTCCACATGGGGAATATTGAAATCTGGGCTCTGCTCGGCCAGACTGAGATTGGCAAATTTAAAAACAGGCAGCCTGGAGAAAAGCAACAATAAATAAAAGGAGTTGGCAGGACTGACTTTCTAACTTGGACAGGTTAAAAGAGCTCAACCTGTGTATCTTGGCTAAGGGATGATTAAAACAGGGATCTAAATCTACAGCAATCAGGGGACTTCCTCTCTCTGCTCTCCGGCATGGAGAATTCCATCCCAGGGTTAGTTAGCGCAGTGGTTCTGCTGCTAGCCTGGGACTTGGGAGACCCCCATCTCCTTGTGATGTATTTGTACAGCAGCTGGTGCACCAGGGCCCTGGTCTGCAACTGGGATCCCATAGGTGCCACCGTGATTTCAATAACACGAATAGTTGTAAGTGCCTGTAGGGTAACCAGTTCAAACACCAGGGGGAGCGGATTCTTGTAACAGCCAAGTCTAGGATCTCACAGGAATTTTGACCCCTATAAAATAAACCTCAGAGCCTTCCAGGGGATTGCGAATAGGAGCTGCTGGCTTTTCCTGCTAGACCCCGGTTCAAATCCAGCCTCAGGCTGGCCCCAACTGGCACTGGTTATCCCGTGGCTGCTTTGGCAAGACTGAGCTCTGTTCCTAGAGGAGACAACAGGGTGTGGAGCCCAAGTTTAGAGCCAGCTGAAGAGAAGGGGGAATTACTTGGCCACTGCCCGTCTATGTTTGGTCTGTGGTTAGAAGTGATGGATTTCCCCGGCTGCTGTCATGCCCCCTGGGTGGGTTAAGCGATGACTGTCTAAGCTAGTTTGCCCTGAGAGGCTCTGCTGGGCTAGTTTCAGCCCCTAAGGCCCAGGCAGAGCAGAGCTGCTGGGAAAGGGAGGCTTCCCTGTATACCAGAGGCTGCTACGCAATGTGGGGACCCCACTGAGGGGCCTGGGAAATGTTGGAGCTGGACTGGTCTTCTGCCCCTGCCACGCACCCTCCAGACCCACCACTAAGAAGCTGCAAAGGGGCCTGCACCGAGGCAGCCCTCCAGATTGACTCTTTGACGTCCCTTGATACAGAGCCTCCAGCCAGTCTTCATGCCCCACTTGGGGGCCCAGCCTTCAGCTATTCCATCTAGGTAGCGCGGACTCAGTACAATAAACGGCAGCCGCTTCCAGGGACGCCTTCCCACCCTCCTGCCTCGCCACTCCCACAGTCAGCTGCCATCGTGTTCACCCGACACAGCCAGACTCAATCCAAGGGCCAGACCTTGCTTAAGGGGTGGATCGGGGCTGTGGCTGGAGCACACTGCACTCTGGGTATTCTCTGTTGCCTCATGGCCCAAAGCGTAAATCACAGCAGCCCTGAGGCTGCTCTAATTCATCTCAGAGGTCCTGAGTGTGCCCCAGAACATGGGGAGCGCAAAGGTGTGGGGAGTGGAAGCCACCCCATTTCCATTCACCACTGTCCTGCATATGGGGCTGGAGTAACTGAGAATCAGGGCCAGAGGGTTTCTGGGGGCAAGGCGACCCCAGTCATCCTACTGATGGCTGGGCTGAGGGAATCTAGCTAGGTCACCCGGAAAGAGACTCCTCCTTCCCTCCCCACTCATATTTCCAGAGAGTGTAAGGGTCAACACGGCTCAAAAGCCCTCCGTCTTGGTTTCTTAGGCAACGGGAAAGTGATGAGCGTGAAGTCCCTGAGGATCCTCCCTCCCCGCAGAGCAAAGAGAGGGGCAAAACAGAACCCGCCCCCATCCCTGGATGCCTTAAACACCCGTCTTTTCTTTATTCACCCACCCACCCACCCCCCAAGCTCCATGCCAGTCCCACACCCTCAGCTTGACTTTCCCTCCTCACCCTCTCATCTCCTCTGGTCGACTCATTATCCAGCAGAGGTTCCCCCGGAGCCTGGATGGTCACAGACTTGTCTCCACGGCTCCCATCCCGGCTTTTCGAGCGGTGGCGGTCCCGCCGGTCTCTGGAAGGGGGAAGAGAAAGAGAGGCATGCCAGAGTCAGAGGGGGAAACGCAGGGGCTGACGGGTGCCCACAGCTGGGGGCGGGTGAATGGCATGCACTCCTCCCAAAAATGCACGCTGGGGAATGGAGATCCTCCCAGACAACACAAAAGGGAACAGGATCTCCCACTCCCCTCTGCACTACCCTGAAAATAAGGCAGCCCTAGCAGGAGACATGTGGTTGTACAAGGCCTTCCTGACCACCCCAGGGCAGATGCAGTGGGTGGGGGGATTCACCCTTCTCCCATAGAGTCAGGTGAGGCACTTTCCTCCTCCCCAGTGGAGGGCAAGAGTTGCAAGGGGGAACCCCCCGCAAGTTGCACATGGGAGGAGGAACCCTTCTCCCCTCCCCAACCAATACTGGTCAACTCTCTGCCCTCCACTATGTACAGACCCAGGTCCGGCTTGCACTCCCTACCCGTCTACACAGGCCCAGGTTCAGGGTGCTCCCCCCATTGCCCCTGCCCTCTCACCTGTGCTTGCGGGAGCTGCGGGAGTGCCCTGACTTGTAGGAATACCCCGAGTACTGAGACTCGTTGTCCATGTTGTCGGAGCGCCGGGCCTTGTAGCGCTCCACGTTGGCGGACTTGGGCCTCCCGGGGACGGCAGCCAAGGCGGCTGCTGCCTCCTTCAACGCGGGCGTCTTCAGGCCAAGGGGCACCTTCAGGAAGTCGACTTTCACCTTGAGGGACTCTATTTTGATCAGCTGGCTGGGCTCCTCTCAGAAGAAAATGACACCCTGCTGGGAAAGAGGAGATGGGCGAATCAGACTCACGGGGTCTCAGAGTAACTCCACTCTCCCTAAAATCTTCACTGACCCAGGGGGAACCGAGGTCTGTCCGAGTCCAGCCACCCTGACAGAAAATTCCCTGATCCATCCATTACCAATAAAAGAAATCAGCAAGGCAGGGAGATAATGGGCAGAGGAGTATGACAAACATTAGAAGAAGCAGAGACGGCTGCTCTTTGCCAGCTGTGAGATTAAAGGGAGGGACAGGAGATACCGCTGGGCCACCGACAAGGTCTTCTGACACAGCTTCCAAGTCCCCCGAGCTGTGCCCTCGATGGACTCTTTTGAATATGAGGCTTGGCAGAGTTTCTTTTCTTTTACGAATCTAGTTCCGACCTATTGCTCTTTCAGAGCATTTTTTCCCTGAGTTTTATCCATTCATATTTTCACTGTTGCCAGAAATTGTTGGCAGGAGGGTAAAAGAAAAAGATTCAAAGTAAATAGCCTTCCCTCTCAAATGCCGATATGTTCTCAAGCAGCACGTCTTACTCTGCACTCTCTAAATGCTGTTGATTAAAAATATTTTTCCATCGTTTTGTGCTCATACAGCAAAATAGATGTTTACTGAGAAAAATCAAATCCTTCCCAGCCAACGTATAATGATCCCAGCAACAAACTGAGCAACTCTTGGCTGTTTGTTTCATCCTACTCCCTTTTCTTAGTTAGAAGAAAGCAGTTTTTGTTTACAGATGGGAAAGGAAATGGATCAATAGGACAGATCCTTAGCCACGCCCCACGACACAATGCGAGAGGCCCTTGTTAAAACCTCTCCCCCTCACAAACACCGCATCCACCTCTGACCCCAAACCCAATATTAGCAAAGCACTCCCTTGTCAAGAGACTCTTCTAAGTCACTGGGCTGAGACCTGGAAGAGTTGGGCACTCTTCCCAGCTCTGCTACTGGCTCCCAGTTTGACCCTGGTCAAATCACTCCATCTATCCCTTCTCTGTGCCCATTTGTCTTCCTCATTTAAATTCAGCCTTTGAGGGCAGGGTCTCTCACTCACTATGTGTCTATGCCATGCCTGGCAAAATGAGAGCTCTGGGTGTTACCATAAAACATATAAACAACAGAGTCCT
>ML686130.1:202152-246922 GCA_007922175.1 Pelusios castaneus
CACTATTTTGGCAGGGTCTTAAAGGCAGTGAAAATGAGAAGCAGGATCCGAGAATATTAACTCCTAGCAATAACTGGTATTAACACATTACACTTGCTTGGCGGTTTCTCTCAGGGTGTTTTCTATTTTAGTACCAGCAAGAACTCTGAGCTCTCCACCCTTTTTTAACAGATCCCTTTTAATGGAAAACAAGCTTTTTCAGGCATTGTTTCATGTCATTCATGTTTTAATTAATAACACGATTGTTATTTTAACTTCTGGGGGAGCACCCAGGGTGGGGACCATCTCACAAACAAATTATTCAATAAAGTCAACACTTCAGACACATTTCAAAGCGGCAAAGCTCTGTTAGAACAAGTTTTCCGGCGCAGATGTGGAGTCTCAGATCCAGAAGATCAATGCAGGAATTGGGCCTGATCCTGCAAAGGTCCAGTGCATGGAATTCACATTTAAGTCCCCGGGAGCTGCGCCAGGAGAAACCAGGTTTGAGCCCTTATTTGTAAATGGCTCAATCCAAGTACCACTATTATTTATTATTCGTGTTGTGATAGTATGGGTCGCCGCCGTCATGGACCGGGACCTCAGAGTAATAGATGCTTCATACAAACAGATTGTGGCTGAACTTTGTGACTTTATTCTCACCCACAACCATTTCAGATTTGAAGATAATTTATACTTTCAAGTCAGTGGCACTGCTATGGGTACCCGCATGGCGTCACCATATGCCAACATCTTTATGACCGACTTAGAACAACGCTTCCTCATGTCTCATCGCAAAGCACCTCTACTTTACTTACGCTATATTGATGACATCTTCATCATCTGGACCCATGGTAAGGATGCCCTTGAAGATTTCCACAGAGATTTCAACAATTTCTACTCTATAATCAAACTTAGCCTGGAACACTCCACACAGGAGATCCACTTTCTGGACACTACAGTGCAAATTAGTGATGGGCACATAAAGACCTCCCTATACCGCAAACCTACTGATCGCTATAGTTACCTACATCCCTCGAGCTTTCATCCTCCACACACCACACGATCCATTATGTACAGTCAAGCCCTAAGATATAACCGCATTTGCTCTGATTCTTTAGACAGAGACAGACACCTTCAAGATCTCTATCAAGCATTCTTAAAACTATAGTACCTACCCACAGAAGTGAAGAAACAGATTGACAGAGCCAGATGGGTACCCAGAAGTCAACTACTACAGGAGAAACCCAAGAAAAAAAACAACAGAACGCTTCTGGTCGCCACCTACAACCCAAGTCAGACCTCTTCACCACATCATCAAAGATCTACAGCCTACTCTACAAGATGATCCCTCACTCTCTTAGGCCTTGGGAGACAGACCTCTCCTTGCTTACAGACAGCCCCCCAGCCTTAAACGGATACTCACTAGCAACTACAGATCAAACAACAGAAACATTAAAGCAGGAACATATCCCTGCAACAGACCACGTTGCCAACTTTGCCCTCATATCTACACTGAAGACATCATCACAGGACCAAATCAAGCCACCAACTCCATCCACCAATGTGATTTATGCCATCATGTGCCGGAAATACCCCTCTGCCTTATATATTGGACAAACAGGACAGTCTCTGCACAAAAGAATAAATGCATGCAAATCTGACATCAGAAATCGCAACACTACAAAACCAATAGGGGAACACTTCAATCTCTCTGCTCACTCCATTGACAACTTACTAATAGCTGTGTTGAAACAAATGAATAACAAATCACAGCTTCAAAGAGAAACTGCAGAACTCAAATTTATATGCAAATTCAACTCAGTAGCCTTGGGGTTAAACAGGGACTACAGATTTTTCTCTCATGACAACAGGTGATTTGACCTCACCTTCCTCTATGTGCTGTTCCCCAGTGTTTGAATCCTAATATCTATTTTGATTTGCTGTTACAGCCTGACCTGATCCTATATCATACACTCCCCTGCATTTAATTTCCTCCCACTCTGTAAGTTTCCCATCTTCAAAGCGCCTGACGAAGCGGGATTTTCTCCCATGAAAGCTCATGCGATAAATAAATCTGTTAGTCTTTAAAAGTGCCACAGGACTCTGTTGTTTTTTGTTTTTTTTTAACCCCAAAAAGCTTACTGATGGCTAACTGCAGCACAGAAAGGTTAAGTGACTGGTTCAAGGCTGCACAGGGCTTCCGTGGCAGAACAGGGAATTAAATCCCAAATCCCATATTAGGACCCTTGCCCCTGGCCCTTCCTTGCAGTGGAAAAAAGCCTTAAAAAGGGCAAAAATTAGTTAAACTTACTTTCAAGCCCTTTTGAGAATCACACTCTGAGAATCAGGATTTCTGGGTTCTGTTCCTGCCTTTGGGAAGGGGAGTGCAGTCTAGTGGTCAAAGCACAGAAGTGTGGGAATCAGGAGACCTGGGCTCTATCACTGACTCTGTGTGAGAAGCAAGACAGGCTATGTAACCCCATGACCTTAGTTTTCCCAGCTGTAAAATGGGGTAGTGGGGGAGAGTGGGATTAACAGAGATCAGTTTCCCAGGGCTGAGATGACACTTCCATTAGCAGAGTCTGCAAAATATCTTGAACTGAGCTGGACCAGGACAGACGCTCCCGTGATAAAAAAGGAGTAGAATAGGTTAAGCATCAAGGTCAGATTTACTTTTTTTTTAAAACAGTGTGGGGAAGAGGAGGACCAGAAGAAAGGGGAGCATGAAAGCAGATGAATATAAAATAAACTCTAATGAAATCTCTCTTCACTACTTGGCCTGGTAGCACAGGGATAGGTGACTCATCTCCCAGGGGAAAAGGTCTGGAGTTAAAACCCAGAGCTGCGAGTTAAAAATCTATGAAAAGCAGGTCCATGAATAAAGACAGCAGACTGCTGCTTCAAGGTGAAAGTGAAAGTGACTGGGAGGTAACTTGAGTGCAGCCTCAAGAGTAGAACCTCAGAGCCTGGAATCTGATATGAACAGATTTCACTGGAGTGAGATTAGTAAATGAGCTAGGTGCTAGATCATTTACTGGTCTCACTCCAGCGAAATCAATTTTTATCTGCTGGGAATCCAGCCCTAGATTTTAAAAGAATTCTCTGAACTAACGGAGGATTTAATAACTAAACAAAGGAATTTAAGCACAATTTTGGGATGCAACTTGGCCCATTCAGTGGATAATATAAGGAAGAGGTCACAATAAACGATATCAGGGAGACTGGCTGCCAGCTGAAATCGAGTATGGCTCAGTGCCCGTCTGAAGAGTCATGCCCCAGCTGCTTCAAAAACAAAGGCACCCCAAATCAGCTGCCAGTTTTGAAAACTTTGGCCAGGGTTGACATAAGTGGGTAGTGCAGGAGAAGCCATCAGAACAAGCCCCTGACTGACAAGCTGTGGAACAAACCACCAGCGCAGGAAAGGAAAATTGGCTGAAATCAACCCTCTGTTTGTTAGCACACACAATACAACGCTGCAGCATTTATATCTCCCATTGCCAGATCATCTACAATATTAGTAACCCAACTGAAGTTATTTATATACACACACGTGTCAATTATTATTATCCTCCCACATAGATCTTGCAAATTTGTTTTGTTTGGGGGGGAGAGGGGGCACGTAGGGGGGAAGTTAGTTATGTAGCACTCAAATTGTGCCAGGCACTGAGACAGAGCCTGATTTCTCTCTTCTTCAGGGAGTTCACAATCTGTACAGAGACCGCTCAGAGCCAAAAGGGTATGCCACATATTTTGTCTCTTTCAATTCTTGTTTGCCATTTCCCCTTTCCCCCCATCCCTAGCCCATCTACTGTGCCTCTTGGTTCTTCATTTAATTCCTGCTTTTTGGTGCTGTCCGTAGTAGCCCTTAAGAGGAAGAGTGGTTCAATGAGCAGGGCAGCTGGGAGACCCGCCCTTCATTACAGGCCCTGACAGAACACACCAGCACACGAAGTTATCCCATACCGGTGTTTGCAAAACACTGTACAAGCTTCAGCCACAGACTGCTAGAGAAGGACCAGGATTCTAGGATGGTGTAAAAATAATTATTTGTGTTGCAGAAGCACCTAGAGGCACTAACTGAGATTGAGGCTGATAACAGGGCGGTTTGCCCATTAAATTAATCTGGGCTCAGCTTTTCTGTTCCAGTCTAAGCCAATTAAGAGGGTGGGGTCCTGTGCCTGTCTCTTTTCAAGTTACAAGCAGCTGGGAGATCTTCTTGTACACCCCTTAGCTCCTGTGACTAACCAGAGGAGAGAGGGAAGGTATCTTCGCCCTAGGAGACCCCCTGACTCTGAAAACTTTCCTCTCTCTCACTCCTTTGCACTTCCTTCCTGGGTCTTTTCTACTTTCTGCCTCAAGACTAATTAGTCTCTTTGCTTTCCCCTGACTAGCCCAGCAATTAGGCACCAGTCCAGGACTACTCTAGAGCAACTCGTCGGAGCTGCAGTGACCAGTGCCGGATCCATGCTGTTGCCCAACTCTCTGGTCCAAGGTGCGACTGAGCCAGGCACTGCAGACATGTATAAGAAACAGTCCGTCAAGATTTCATCCTCTAAAGCAGTGGTTTTCAAATTTTTTTTCTCAGGACCCAGTTGAAAAAAAATCATTTATGCCTGCGACCCAAAATTGCATCTTTGAGCAATGCATTCCAGTCTTTTTGACGGTGGTAGCAGGGGGTGCCGCAACCCAGTGCCTGAGGGTCTGTGACCCAGTGCTGGGTCCTGACCCTAAGTTTGAAAACCACTGCTCTAAAGAGACCAGACAAAGGGCATATAAGAAGGGAACAGAGCCAATGATCTCTGCAGAGCCAAGAGCAGAACATTACTAGTTCAGCACACTAGCCCGTCAGCCTTTGATTTGCTAACTGATCTTCTCAGGTCTGGAACCCTCACTGAACAGAGCCTCTAAACTCCCCCGTGTCAATTTCACACTCATTTCTCTCACTACAACCAGGCTTTGGAGAAAAGGGTCGGTGGGAAAGGCATGTGCATCTCGGGACCACTCCCCTCCCCCCCCCTTCCAGGAAGAACAGTGAACATTCCAAAGAATGGTGGGAAACTGCTTGGAACTCATGGTTGCTAGCTCTCTGCTTGGGCCCTAGGGAACAGGCCAAAGATGTATCTTCACAAAAAGGCTTTCAAGAGGCAGCATGGCCTAGTGGCTAGCACACTGGCTTATGACTCTGGAGACGTCGATTCTATTCCTGGCTCTGCCGCTAGCCTGCTGGGTGATCTTGGTCACATCACTTCCCCATCTCGTGTCTCAGTTTCCCTAGCTGTAAAAGCAGGGCTAATGACACTGCCCTCCTTTGTCGGAGTGCTTCAACAGCTACAGCTGAAAAGTGCTGTATAAAAGCTAGGGATTATTGTTAAAGGAACAATCTCCCTCTGTTATTGCTGGGACTAGCACCTGACATTGGGGGGGCTAATCACAACCCTTCCATCCACAGCGGGTGTCATGTTAGCCAGCTAATAGGGTGGGGAGCCACAGATAAAGCTGGGGGTGGGGGAAGGAGTCATGCAGCTCTGGTGAAGGGGGGAAAGAAATACTCTGAGCCAGTATTTATAAGCCATGAGGGAAGCTGCTGGTACTCCACCCCAAGACTGTGCAGTGAACGTGCTTTGATGACTCTCAGCCACTTTTTAATTACAAAGCAGCATCAGGCCTCCAGGTATGGATCACGTGATCTAGCCAGCTGCTTGCAACCAACACCCCCACATGCCCCTCCCCCCCCTTCCTCAGGCGGACGGGTGGTGCCCTGTGGCTAGACTGGGAGGGCACATCAGCACCTTGACTTCCACCAGATGCTGCAGAGACCTCCTCCACTCACCCGTCCGGGTGAGCCCACCAGGTAATCTGATCTCCAGCCAGACAGTTGGGTGTGCACCCAGAAAGGTGTGGAAAAAAATTACCAGGGCCTCATCAGAACCCTTGGTGTGATGGCAATGAACATGAGCACTTACAGATCCCTCTGCCTAAGGATCTCAGGGTCATCCTAAGTCAATTAGAAGGGTGGCCTGATACATCATTAAAGGACAAAAAACCCCAGCTTCCTCCCTCTCAATGTATCTGTCACAGGCTGGGAAGATACCCTCACACACAGGAGTTTGGGGGGTTGATCCCAAATATTAAAGAATCAATATCACCTGGTGGGTTACCCTGGTACAGGGCGGTTAATTACTCCTTTGAGTGTGTGTTGGGGCCCTCTTGAATTTCAGGCCCTATGGCTAAGATCACAGTGACTCCAGGTGAGCTGCCCTGTGACAACATGAGACCATAGGAAAGCCACCCTGGTCCCAGCGAATGAACGACTCCAAGCTGATCTAGATCCACTGGATGCTCACTTGGGCTGCAGGTTCCAACCCCTATTCCCTTGCAGACTACCCATATGGCGGGGAACGGGAAGAGTTTTAAAGGGATTTAGGTGCCTAACGAGACAGATAGGAATTTTCAAAAGCAAAACCAACAGGAGAGAGGCACACAGACATAGGCCACACCCCAAGGGTCAGATAAGCCAGGACTTTGGGCTTCTATTCCTGGCTGCCAGAGTGCAGCGTTATCGATCACATACCCAGTTCTGAACAGTACAGCAGCAGTTCTCAGCTTTCCTGACCACTGGACCCCTTTCAGGAGCCTGATTTGTCTTGCCGACCTCCAATTTCACTGCCCTTAAAGTACTTGTTTACAAAATCAGATATAAAAATACACAAAAAGTATCCCAGCACACTAGCACTGGAAATGGCACATTTTCTCCATTTTACCATAGAACTATAAAATATATTGACTGGAATGTAAATAATGTACTTACAAGTCAGTGTGCTTTATATAGAGCACTATACACTGTCACCATCTGGACAAAAGTTTAGTTCTTCCCGACTTCTTTAATTCTTTTTATATCGTGTCACAGGATGCACATCCATGCACTCCTAGGGCATGACCTATAACTTTTCTGTTCAGTTTTGCAATGTAATTGGTAATTTGATGCTAAATATGCCATACCATGTTCCCTTGTGAATGCTCATAACATATTCTACATAATTACCCTGGTACCATGTTTCCTACAGCAACATGGGTGTACAGGTGTGAAGCATGTTACAGAGTTCAGACTCTCAGGACTATCTCTAGCACAGTGGCTGGAGACTTACATGTCAAAGGGAATGGTAATACCCTCCCGGGCTCAGGTAGAAGTAAAGAGAATCACACAGGACAGAGGGGGAAGGGCTGTCAGCAGTTTGTAAAAACAAAGCCAAAGACTGTTTGGTGGGGAAGCTGCAGGCTTCTGCCTGGAAGACTCCATCTTGACACTCTCTCCAACTTCAAGCAAGATCTGGGCCTGCCTTGTAATAGGCAGAGAATGGCTGTAAAACACCGAACAGCCGAACACTGTGCATAATCTTGGACTGTGGGGTTAGTTTAGGTAGAGATATTAGACTAGTATGCAGTTTATACCTTTTATTTGACAGTGGTCCCTCCTGACTCATTTATATTATGATTCTGCCTTGATTGGCCATTTTCTCACTTGAAATTGTACTCTGATCAATAAACTAGTATTTGTTCTATCTAAAGAGTGTGTGAATGTGGAAGGCTGGGCATGATCCACTTCTTCGTGAAGTGGTCGGACTTGAGACTATGGTGATTGGGAGTGGGTCCCAATCCCTGTAAGTCAGTGGGTCCTGGTGTGGGGGCTGGGGCTGGGGGTGCTCACTTGGAGACCAATGCCTGTGTGGCTAGTGGATTTACACCTACTGCCTGGGACCAATTACATGTTGGTGGCTGGTGTGGACTGACTCAGGAGTGAGTGGTCACCTGGCAGGGCAGGATGAGTTGGGGTTCAGGAGTGGAGTTTGGGAGGTTACAGCAGCACACCAGACCGGATCTGGACAGCAGCCTGTCACACATAGCCAGCTGTAAAACGCAGCAAATATCCAGATAAGTTAATGACACTCTCTGCATACCCATGGTTGAGAGCCACTGCTCTACACTAAACTCTGCTTTCAGCACCAGGAATATAAGCCAGGAGCCCTGATACCCTGTTCCCCTTTATGTCCCACTCTCCCTCCCCAGAAGCTGGGCCCTGAATTCAGGCATCCCCTGCACTAGCTCCTAATCATGATCAATTTGATGTGCACATGAAGGCACGACAGAATGCCATCAGCCTGCGGAAGGAACAAGCCCAGGGGTTAGCAGAGATTCTTCGGTACACGTGGATTTCCAGGTTACATGAGATCCCTGCCATGCCTGCATTTAAGGCCAAAGAGAAGGCAATAGTGGGGAAATACGCCAGCCAAGTGGCCTCAACATGCAAAGGAGCAGGAGAGAAAACGAGAGGGGAAATACAAAGCTCAGCTTGCCTGCATTCATCTCCTTGTAATTTAACGGGACACAGAGGGTGGTTTGGGAAACGAAGGCAGAAACAGCGAGGGGATCTCCACACTGGAAGGTTTGGGGGGCAGGGTTGGGAGAGGACAGACCCCCCACCCACCCCCCTGTGATGGGATATATGAGTTAGGATCCAGGGTAATTCAGCCCCTGTTTCATTCAAGGTGATAAAGAACAGGCCGGCCCGAAGCTTTATTGCAACTCCAGTCGATTAATTCCTCCAGCTCCCAAGCAACTCCTGCCTGGGTGGGGAAGCCTGGCCAGCAGCCAACCAGCCCGCTTGCCCATCCTGTGAATGAACGTTGCTGACTTGAGGCCCCATACCAAGGGTAGTCGCTTGATTCAAGCAGGGAGAGGGTGTCACCCCTGAATCCAGGGGACAGCAGATTTCAACCCTAAATCCAAACCCAGATGTCCCCCATCCCAATCAGGGTTGCAGTAATTAGACACCCCCAAGCTCAGTTCCCTCCCTACATCCTCCATTCAGGAGTAATAGTCAGACCTCAACATTATCCCGCCCTCACAAAAAAAAAAAAAAGCCCCTTAAATTGTGGGGTAGGCAATACCCTACCATGACCCCATTTCTTGCTGAGGCTGTTTCTAGGGCCTGCTGTGGGTGGAGAAAAACCAGGCTCGGTGCTGGGGCAGCAGAGCACAGAGAGACGAGTTACCAAGGAAATGCCATTTCAGTCAAATAAAACCCAAATGTCTTTTGGCCTCTGCTGGGGCCCCTCTTCTTTGGGGAGGGGAGATAGGCTGGAGGGGTGGCAGGGAGGGGATCCTTTTGTCCCAGATGCTGGATTCTCTCACATTTATCACTATGGAAACAAAAGCCCCCTCCACCCCTACCCTGGTTGTCTAGGAGATGGCTTCGAGGCTGGGAAGCTTGCATCCCAGCATCCCCAGCGAGCGGGGGAAGAAACACAAGGAGAAAGAGAGAGGGCCAGACACCCCCACGTACACACACCCCTTTGGGGGCTTTGTTTGAGGGGAGGAATCGGATTTCTGTAGGGAACAATAGGGGTGCAGGGCCGAGGCCGGCGGAGAAGTCTGCATCACAGGCCAATTGATAGCACCAACAGATTTACACCAGGGCCAGTGTTCCCTGCTGTCCGTTCCCAACATCCAGTCAAGAGACAGTGACGCCAACAGGGCCTGTGGAGAGACAGCTGCCCGTACTCTCTACCAAAAGGCACTTGCCATCCTCCACCCCCCCCACTCCCCAAATCATACACATGTACCACAAATCTACACATATCCCTGGACCTACACCCAGATCCGCTCTTGCATACCCCCCACATCCCACTGGCATTCCCCTGCTAGCACCAGGACCCACACTCGCATGTCCGCCCCTTTGCATTAGCCCTCTTAAAGCTCCCCCTGCACATGCACATGGAGTCACATGCTTGAACGTCTCCCCATTCGCTCTTACTTCCCACCTTTGCATACTTCCCTGTGCACACCAAGCAGGTACGCATCCCGTGCACCTCATGCCCTAGCGTTTCACTCACATAGACTAGTGCAAATGGACCTCAGACCCTTCTCACCACAGCTCCCAACTGAGAGGTCACCGTGAATATTTGTGACACTCACCCAGTCGGGAATTTAAGACAAATACTGGAGAGTGACCAGCTGAAGGAGGAGGAGCCAGGGGAGAGGCTACAGAGCTGTGGGAAGGGAAGGTCACCCAGCCTCCCACTTTCTGAATCCTTTCTGAAGTGTCCTGCCCCTGCCCGTGTGACGGGAACTCACCGAATCAGTGGTGCAGCAAAAGGGGATTGGAGGGAGGGTGCGGAGATGCAGAAGGGTCCTGTCCCCCTGTCTGATCAGTTGCCGAGACGCTTGTGCATCTTAAGCCTGCAAAAGAAACTGGTGGCCAGATCCTGGCCGGCTGTGTGACTCCACATCTGGAGCAGCTCAGGTGCTGGGCTTCTGCTCCGGGGTCCCACCGGGAAGCTACAGGAAACCCAGAGAGAAAGGAAATCAGCCAGACGAAGGCACAGCTGCAGCCAGTGCAACACCTGGGTACCAAGGCCTGGCCTAGGAACCCAGGAGACCAAACATTGATCCACAGAACAAGGGAACACAGGCCAGCTTCCCCCACCGTACACACACTGCTCTAGCTCTGCCCAGTTTCAGTATCCACGAGGGGGTGGGCTGGGACCCAGCAAACTCATTGCATGTATGCTATCAATCTACCTGCTGATGAGAAGATCTACTGGGAACTGATAGTCAGGTGTAAAGGCAAAAGGCTCCACGGACACCCTAGTCCCAATGCCCCGACCCTCCAGCTCCTTCCATCCTAATGAGCCTGTCACAGTGTTAAGCCAAAAGACCTCAATTGTCCCCAACCTATTTCAGAAACACCAGCTTCCTTCCAAGATCAAAGCAATTATTTTGTTGAACCAACTGTTCATTCCGGATGTCCATCCCCACCCCTGAGTAACAGACTCCCATGGGGCAGGAGTAGGCACCAAAAAAGTAAATAAACAGGGCACCGGGTGGCAGGTTGGGTGCCCAAAATGACTGTCTGCTTCTGAAAATACGGTCTTTATTCCTCAGCTTCTACCAGGTCAATAAGCAACCTCAAGCCAGTCATCATTAGAACCGGTCCCTCAAAACGTCCTCTGAGGAAAACTGGCTTTTTCCACCAGCCTGAACGTGACTGTGGTTTCAGAATTCATCCTCAAAATGAAACCAGAACCTGCAGTTACACAGACCCCAGATGTCTAGATAAAATACCTGAAATGCAGGCCACATTTGCCAGTCTTCATTTGCGGACTTGGGCCGACACCTGGGGGTGCTAACGGTCGCACACTGAGGCACGACTACTGGGTTCTATTCCTAGCTCTGCCACTGGCCTACTAGATGATCTTGGGCAAGTCACATCACCTCCCTGTGACTCAGTTTCCCCCCCTGTAAAATGTGGCTAACAACACCCACCACCTGTGTATCATGCCTGGAGATATATGGATGAAAAGCCTGAGGGAAGAGCTAGGGGTAGGCCAAAGTTTTACTTTGAATTTCAGGTTCATTCAAACTAAGAAACTCAAAGTGCAGAGAACTAACCAAAGCAAACCCACCAACTTCCACATCATTCTGCTGGGGTTTAAAAAAAAAAAACAAAAAAACACCTGGAAAGAGGAACTTGGACAACTCCATGTTCAAAAAAGGTGTTGTGTGTCTTCTGCGGATGCCCACACACCCTCGCTGAGATCTGGTCCCCGGGTGCTGGGTGCTCCAAGTACACTTGCTAAGACAGTGTAAGCCCGGTTACCACTGTAACGGGCACTAATGAGGAAATGAAGCACAGAGGTACTGTGGAGAAGTGGCGGCACAGCTGGGAATTGAATGCAGCTCTTCCACGTGCCAGCCAAGTGTCTTAACCACAAAGCCACTTAACTCCCCCCTCCCTGCAGCTTGCCAATGGTGCACATCATTTTGCAGAAACAGGCAGCAAGATAAACACCCTGGCAGGTGCTAGACGAGAGGTGAATGTAGGTCTGTAGCATGTGAGCCGCAGGCCTCATTCACAGCATGGAGCAGCCGCTGGTTCGCAGTCAGGCTGGCCACGTGAACACTCCAGCAGATTAGCACTGGAGTTAAGGGTCTCGACTGTACACTGGGGCCGGGAGTATGCAGCTGCACTCATGCCATAACAGCTGCCTCAGCCACGCGCAATACCGCCCCCTAATTCTTTGGGACAGGCCCAGCGACTGCTGGAAACCTGGCCAGTGATTTGGGGGCACAGCACAGAGGAAGCAAGGAGCAGATTCGTGCTGGTGAAAGATGGGAGAACCCCTCCATGCCTCCCAAGTCATGATCCCCATCCCCACCAAGGTGACAATGCAAAAACTGAGCCCTGCCAGTTTAGAGGTTAGCCGCTAACTGCTATGTATGAAAAAAGGGGAGCGGGTGAGGATCCACACTGCTTCCTGCTCATTCACTGCATAGAGAGGGAAGGTCACTATTAAGTGCTCTGAATCTATTTACATCAAGTCCCCTTTAAACTGTCACGGGGCTGTTCCTGGCATTCAGTATTGCTACAGCCTAGGCAGAGCTGGCTGCCTTTGCCAGCACCCAGCAAACCCCCCGTGGAAGGCAATATGGAGGTGCTGCACTGTGGGCAGCAACCCAGCCCCTGCCTGGTCCCCTCACCCCCAAAAGATCTAGTGATCACAAAAATCTGGCTGGGTGAATAGGAAGTGAAGGGCCTCCCACCTGACAGATCTGCACGACAATACTAATAATTCCCTGTGAGCCCTCACAAAAATGAGCTGGATTCTTCTCCCTCCTGTCCCAGCCTCACCAGCAAAATCCCAGTTACACACACCCTTTGCTGCTGGAAGAGATTTAGGTTGCAAGTGTTTCAGTTTAGCTCCCAGCTGAAGTCTGCAGCCAAGATGTTAAAGGGGAGGATAATATTTCACCTTGCAAACTGATCATGTAACATGAGCACGCACTCCAGCACACGCTCCCCAGAACAAAACATACACTCATGCGCCTCAGGAGCCCAGGGAAAAAGTGTGTTGCAGTAGCAAGCAAGTGGACTGTGAGTTCCATTCCTGCAACCGCTGTGTCCCCTTAAACCAGGCAGGTATCTGCGTGCCTCACCTCCTTCATCTGTGGCAAGCAAGTAGCTTCTCCCCTGATGAGCAGAGGCCTTAGTCAAAGATGTCTACAGAATTTAAACTTCAATAGCAGCCACAAAAAGTTTCTAGCCCTGAAGATACTCACCTTCCAAACGTGGCCCATTGCAGCCCAGAATCCATAAAGAAAAGTTTAAGCACCTCAAACAAAAATTCTACACAACCCCAATGGTCAGAACTTCCAAACATCATGGGTGTCAGGCATCCAAAGTAGGATGCTCTCAAGGAGGCTGATTTTCAGAGCATAGATGCTCAGCACTTTGAGCATTTAAGGCATCTCAAATTGGACACCCCTGAAAAATACACACCCCAAAATCACTACTCACTTTGGAAAATCTCAGCTAAAGTTTCCAGTCAGGAGTCTAAAGTTAGGAGAGGAAATTGGACCAGCATCGTTATAGTCTAGCATCATTTAGCTATTCTGGAGTAACTCCCCCAAGTGGACATGCTATTCTGGAATAAAATCATTTTCATTGCAGAATAGTGTCCAGACAAAAATAGGTTTTGCAAAATGGCTTATTCGGCAATAGTGACGTTGGTCAGTTTCTCCAAACAGCCAGTCCTCGACTCCTAAATCATTCTCCTGTGTGCTGGACACCCGGACATCAATACGAGCTTTGGGTGCTTGCTATATCTGAAAGGCATGAGCCGTATTTAGGAGCCGACATTCAGAGTCAGAGGTGGGCTTTTTCCAAAGCACCGAAATTACTTCGAAGTAATGTGAGTCATTGGGTCTTGTGTTTCTAAATCGCTGACTGCCCTTGCAAATGGCACTGGAAGGAGCCTAACTTTAGGTTCCTGTTTTTGAAAATACTGGCCCAGGTGTTGTCATTAAAAGGTCACATCTACACTGCAAACAAAACCTGTGGCAACTCTCAGAGCCAGATCAATTGACTCAGAGTAGATATTCTCACTTGGGATGGAGTGAAGGCCCTGAGTCCTCTTCCTTCATTGGGTTCCTGAGCCTGGAATCCAGCCCGCATCTGAACAGCTACACTCTTATTTTTAGCCCTACAGCCAGAGCCCCACATCAATTCACCCAGGCTCAGAGATTCCACACTATAGGTTTCTGTTCGTAGTGTAGACATACTCATGATGTTATAACAAGGCTAACTCAACTCAAGGAACAAGGAGCTTTGCCAAGAGATGGTAAGAGCCAAACAATCAAGCTCAGAATAGGAGCAGGTGACAGTCCATGGATAAGTTTCAGAGGGGTAGCCGTGCCACTCTAGTTCAGCAAAACAAACTAGGAGTCTTGTGGCACTTTTAAAGACTAATGAATTTATTTATTGCAATTAATGTCTTGGCTCTAAGGCTATGTCTACACTGCCAGTTAGTTCAAATTAAGGAGGCTTAATTCGAACTAACTAAAGCCTTGGCTACACTAGGCTTTAGTTAGTTCGAATTAAGGGCTTCCTTAATTCAAACTAATAAGTTCAAATAGGGTATTCGAACTAAGGGGTTAATTCGAGCTAACTATTTCGAATTAACCAATGTGGCCATGTTAATTCGAACTAATTTCTTAGTTCGAATTAACCGGGCATTGAAATGAATGGGAATTGCCAATTCGAACTAAGCAAGTGCTTGCTTAGTTCGAACTAACATTCCAGTTTGACCATGCTGGTTTGAATTAAGCTAATTCGAACTAACTAAAATTAGTTTGAATTAGTTAGTTCAAACTAACTAATTCGAACTAATTTTAGCAAGTGTAGACATAGCCTCATAGTCCACGGATACTGGCACACAGAGACAAGCCAGCAAACAAGAGCAGAAATGAGAACAATCCAATGGCTGGAAGCTTTAGCTGGAGCAATTCAAACTGTAGTCCAGGCACAAACATTTAATAGATAGGGAATTAACCAGGGGAGCATCTTCCTCGGGGATTTTTCTGACTATAAATCCAGATGGGACATCTTTCTGAATGACAGGTCTGGCAGTGCTCAGCAAAACCTTGGGCCAAGCTTCCTGAATTAAGTTGATGCATTTTGTGAGTTTGTTGTATTATGTATTATTGAGGAATTGCATAGAATCTCTCTGGTGGGAAGATACTGTAAAGTGTTACAAGTGTCAAAGGACTCTTTGAAACAATGTGCCAAACCAGAGTGAAGTATTGGTTAGGTGGGTTTCCTAGGAAATGCCGGGTAGGAGATGAATGCAAGTGCACCCTCCCCTTCTCTGGCAAAAACCCAGGCTTGTGAAGGTAGGCCCTGAAAAAGACTGATCACCTGCTCCTGGAATCTCTAGATCAGTGGTTTTCAAACCACGGGTCAATACCCAATACTGGGCCACAGGCCCTCAGGTTCTGGGTCACAGCACCCCCTGCTGTCGCTGCCGCAAGACTAGAATGCATTGCTCAAAGCTGTAATTGTTGGGTCACGGGCAACAATGACTTTTTTCAACTGGGTCCTGAGGAAAAAAGTTTGAAAACCATTGCTCTAGCTCAAAGATCCCAGCTGGATAAAGGCCAGGCAGACTTATTGTGATGTACTTGTCTTGAGCAAAAGGTGCCAGGAATGTGTAACTCTAGTGAAACGCCGGGACAAGGTCTGAGTTCCCTTCTTGGAGCTGGAGTGATCTCTGCAAAGCTTCTTAGAACGTATGTAAGGTCTTTTATTGTCGTCATGAGTCTTCTCTGTAGCGCTGTCACCTTATGGAGAAACACGCTTGCTTAGGAAAAGGGACGTGGTGCCTTACATCTGTGGTGTTTACACAGAGCAGAAAGCCGACTGGGCCAGCTGAGGCAGTCTGACTCTCAGTGGCCGGCACGGAGCTGTGCAGTCTGGAAACACCCCTGTTGGGGGGAACCACACATCTCGGCCCCAGAGGGGTGATGGCTGAGGAGCCAGGAGTGCAGTGGTGGGTTTGCTTGATGGACGATGGGGGGAATATAGGTTCTGTTGCTCTGAAATTTAACATGTGCATCAGTCCAGCAAGCGATTATGGCTTGATGGGTGAGTTCTTTGGCCTGTGCAACACAGCAGGTCCAACAATGATTAAAGTGGGTCCCCTTAGGCCTGGATCTACGGATGAGTCAAAGGCAGCCTCTCTAGCAGCATCAGACCTTGGGACCAGTGAGAGCAGACCCGGCTGTGTTTGAAGAAGATGCATGCCCACAAAAAGGGGAGGCTGCAGAGACCCAGCACAGCACCGCCAATGAGCCCAGAGAGATAAACCTGCTGCAAAGAGCAGGAGCAAAGCCAGATGGGGTGTGGGAGGGAAAACCAATTCATCAGTTTTTCAAGGTCTGCTTGTAAATAAAGCAGCCAGAGGGTATTTCCCTGCTGTGGTCTCTCACCCCTGCACCTAACTGCCTCCTGGCTGCTTTCCACGCACCCACCCCAGACACAATAGCGTGGGTCATGGAGTAATAACGCAGAACCACCGAGGAGGTGCGTGGGAGGGCAACATCCACCATTTGTCCCAACACACAGACCTCCAGGGTGCTTTCATTGTCAGCTGGGATCAGCGTGGCTCCATCTCTACAGCATTTTGGGGGCAACGACAGGACAGTTGGGATGGGAGGAAGCAACCAGAGGTTTCACACTTTGGGACCTATTTTTTTGTGTATCCTTCCCCTGTATTTATAACAGGTAAAAGTCGTTCCCCATCGGTACACAGATAAACAGTACAAGGCTCCAGCAGAAGAGTTAGGTCCTGCTGCATCGTTTACAGCCAATATGTCAGGCCCATGGGATTTTCTCCCTATACAGGAAGGGCTCTAGATGCTAGTGGATCAAGGCAGTACAAGAATTTGTCTGGCTGGAATTTAAAGCCAGACAAATTCCAATTAGAAAGAAGGCCCAGACTTTTAACAGCTAAGGTGATTAACCACTGAAACTGACTACCCAGGGAAGTGGTGGGTTCTCCCATCTCTTGCTCCATCTCTTGCTGCTTCCAGGCCCAACGCCTGTCTGGAAGAGATGTTTATACAAACACAGGTGTCTGGGCTCAGCATAGTGGTAAATGGATGAAATCTCTGATCTGTGATATACTGAAGATGATATGATACTCCCATCTAGTGCCCAGATTTGCAAAGGTATTTAAGTGTTGTTGTGTTCAGAGGTGCAACAGAAAATTGGAGAATGAGACTTAAGCTCCTGAATCAAAGGTCTTTAGGTCCTTAAGAAGCCAAAATCCCATTGGCTCCTTGGTGCTTAAATCCTTTCTGAAAGCGATTTTTAGTTGCAAATGCAGAACGTCAAAACACTGAAATACCTTTACATACCTGGGGCAAAGAGACTGAAAAAGGAAAATTTTAAATTTGAACCAAAAGTGGCAAAAAAACCCCATGACTTTTTTCCACCAAAAAAAAAAAAAAACCCATTCCATTGAGGGCCCAGATCGAGGGAGAACCCAGAAAAGCAATATGCCCAATGCCTATCAGGGAAGGGAGACAGTGCAGGCTAATGCACAGGGCCCCAGACTAGGAATGATGAAAGCCAAATTCCATTCCCAGCTTTGCCACCAACATGTTTGACCTTGGGCAAGTCACTGCCTCATTCTGTGACTCAGTTTCCCCCCCACCTTTTGTGAAAGCTCTTGAGGGTTGTTTCTCATCACGTTGTCTGTGCAGCACCCTGTACATACAACGGTGCTCTGATCTAGACTGAAGCTTGGCAGATGCTACTATAACATAAATAATAGTGACCCGTAAAAGACAGGGCACGTCTCTCCCAGGACACCAACCCACTCGGTTCCCCCACTATCAAACCCATATCAAAGTAGCTAAGCACTTGCAGCTAGCAAGACGTGACATCACCGTTTCAGGATTAATAGATGTGAAGGCACAAGGTACCACTGGATTATCTAGTCTTACTCCTGCTCAGCACAGGCCAGACAACTCCATCCACCTCTTGTACCGAGCTAGTAGGCCAGCCTGCCTCTGAAGACATGAAGAGATGGAAAAGCCATCACCTCGCTTGGTCAATTCTCCCCTCTTCCCAGAAAGGGCACTTGAGGGGTGATTTTGTGGCTGAACTATGGTTTATTCCTGCCTTTGTCAACAAGGGCAAGGCGCGGCCATTCAGTAACTCTCTGGGATCCATGTTTAGCCTAGGTACTCACCATGCAGCCTCTTGAAAACACAGAAGGCTATTTCAAGAGGGAAGGTGAGTTTTAAACTGTGTCACTTACTGATGGTGGGTTCCAAAGGGGTAGCCGTGTTAGTACTTAGGAGGTATTCATGAGTTCTCCCACTGGTGCCCCTTTGGCAGGTCTGTAAATCTAAATCAATGAAATAAACATGGCAGTTAAATTACAATGGCTTTTAAAAAGGTGAAGCGACAACACCGAACACCCAGTGACTGCCTCGAGTCCTGTCTCTCCGCTGGAGGAGCTGAACCAGGAATAGCAACAGCAGAAAATGTTAGCACAGACACATCTGTATGAGGTTGTTTGCCTAGGGCACTGCAGCAATGGGGAAACTGAGGCATGGAGACTGGAAGGTCACCCAAGGCGTTGAGGTGGGACTAGAACTCAGGAGTCCTGGATCCCAGCATAGGGCCATCTCAAATGGACCAACCTGTCACCCTATTGCTTAGCCACGCCATCTAAAAACAAGGTCTTAAATTAAAGCTCTGTCATGTATCATCCTCATTTGGAGAATGCCTTAAAAAGCCAGGTCCCATCAACTCTGTGCAGACAGTAGCTATTGCCATGCACTTTTCATAAGGGAGGGGAAGCTTAAGTTCCCTCTCCCACACCCCTTGCGCTGTCAGCATGCTGCAAGTTCCCTCCCAATCCCCCCTCCCCGAGGTGGCAGCATTACAGTGATGGGTGAACGGATTACCGCAAGGATGCAACCTGGGGATCTGAAGGCGCACTGTCAAGACAATCCTACTTCCAGGCTCCAATCAACCCCCAGGCCATGCAGTGCCCAGGAATCAACACCACACAAAACCCTGGGGAGGAATAGATGGGAGCTCCAGGAAGGCCCCTGCCCACATTGGCGGCGTTTCTACACTGCAAATGAAGCTGTGAGGTGCTAGCTTTATGCTGGCTTTCATCTACACCAGAGCTCCCCTGTGCTGCAATCACACTTTGCCCTCGTCACGCAGACAGACCGGACAACGGCAGGGCACACCTTTGGGAAAGAGACACCCAATCTCCATGTAAAGACTCCAAAGGATGGAGAATGAATAAAGTACACGTTCCAGCCTAGCAGCTGACCAATTCCCTCCTCCACTCGCAAAACCTGGGGATCGGAGACAGCGTGATCAACCGAGTCCCAAGCACCTTTTGATTCCCTACAGCTTGTTAGCTTTATACAAGAGAACAGTTTTTCTGGTCAGACACCACATCATTGTCGCCTCCACTCAGCCTTGCTGGGCCTGTGCATCCCTCACCCCTCAGCTGGGCCGCTGCATAATTGAGTGGGACAGGCCCGGGGGGCACAAACAGGCTCTCTTGGGTGCACTGGATGTGGCAGCCACATCCTGATCAGATGCATGCAGACTCCATCGTAAATCCCAGAGAGCACCCCCATTTCAAGCCACCTACATGCCAGCCATGCTGAGACACTTGGTGATGCAGCCATTGGGTGAGACAGCTAGAGGACACATGGCTTCGGTTCCATAACCGTTCCAACAGGGAGGTGGGTGGGGAGGGTAGCCCAGGAGGCTGTTCCATTTGGGCAGATAAACTCCAGCCCTTCCCAGGTAAAAGCAGGAAGAATTAGGTCACCAAGAAGCTTTTCTCACTGACTGTGGAAAGCCGAGTCTATTCACAACCCTGAAAGCCAGCTACGCGGCCTCACTTCTCAGCGGAGAAACTGGAAAGAGGCCACCAACAAAATTTACTTAGCTCTCCATTGTTTGCAGGCTCCCTCCTAGAAGCTCAAACAAAAAATAAAAAGAGAGATTCTTCCCCACCCCTTGGTTCTTCTCCAGCCCACACCACCTCCGGGACAACCCAGAAGAGCTTGGAGCTGTGCAGGAGTTCAGGCATTTTGCCTCCCAGTTCTGATCCAACAGTGAGAAAACCAGGCAGTCCCCACTTGGTTTTATGGTGAAATCCTGTGTTCCCTTTGGCCTTGTCTATAAAGAGAAGTTTTATTAGTTTAACTAAAATCAACATTAAATATATCTAGTTAAATACAAGCAAATCATCAAATACAGACAGACTTAAAACTGCCCAAGACAGTAAATTACAGGTGCAAGCTGATTCAGGCATGGGTTCACACCAATTTATTTAAAACCGACTGAATTACACTGGTGCAACTTTCTCATACAGATCAGGCCTCTGGCCTAGAAACTGTCCTCTATTCCCTGATCCAGATAGCAGGAGTGGCAACCATGAAATGCACTTACCTGCATCTCTGCAAACCCCTAGGGACTGATTCTCTAGCATCTTACACTTAGTGTATTCATTTATGCCAGTGCAAATTGCCTGTAAAATGCGACTAACGTCTTGTTTGCACTAGCACTTCTGCTGCCAAAACTTCTGTTGCACAGGGGCGTGAAAAAAACACCATGAGCAACATGCACTTATGCTGGCAAAACGTTTGCGTGGACGGCGCTACGCTGGCGGGCGTCACTCTCCTGCCGACATGGCTGCCGCCGTTCATTTAGCTGATTTTTATTATGTGGGCGGGAAAACTCTCTCCTGTCTCCATAACGTGGCGGCACACACCCTCTTACAGTGGCCAATAGAGCTGTGCCGCTGTTTGTTTTAAATGTAGACCAGTCACTTTCGCAGCCACTCCGCCTCCCTTTGCCCGGGTGTTACGCTGGCATGGCACGATTCTGCACAAGCGCAGCTTGCTCCTGTTTGAAAGTGAATCGCGCTGTAAAATGGGTCTGGTTTGTAGCCGGGGGGCTGGAACAGGCAACTTTAATTAAGAGATCCAAAGCTGCCAGGGGCTGAGTTCTTTGCTTCCTCACTTCCCTATCTAAGCCCTCTTAATCAGACAGCCTTCAGCTCATTCCGGCAGCAAGAATCCTGCTCAGGCCCTATCCGATTTACAAGTGGGAACTGCAGAGGAGACCTGTCACAACACGCCCTCCCGGCCCAGATCCCCAAGGTGCAGCCTCCTCACCCCACCCCCATCGCTTCGGAATCCAAACTCCTGACTGTTTTCAATGGAGTGCTGCTCCCAGCACATCACCCCGCAGCAGCAGTTTTCTGTCTCCTCCTTCCACCTGTGCCCCTTCCCCACCACCCTAGAGCACTCCTCCAAGTGGCCATCCTCACAGCAAAAGTATTTGATTGAAGGACATTCAAAGCCACCTCATTAGCTCCAAAAACTTGAGTGGAGAATGCATCTGACGAAGTGGGTTATAGTCCACGAAAGCTTATGCCGAAGAAAATCTGTTAGTCTATAAGGTGCCACAGGACTCTCGTTGCTTTTTGCTGTACAACAGACTAACACGGCTACCCCTCTGGAAATTTGAGTGAGGAAGTGAGCAGCAAGGGACACAGATGGATCTTCACCCTCCCCCCCCCCCGGCGACCCTGGCAGAGGCTTGGACCGACAAGGCCAGCCACTCCTCTCAGTCACTCTAAACAGCATCTGCCCCGCCCCGCCCCACTTCTCACCTGAGCGCCTGTGGGCCTAGAAATTCTGCTAGTTTACACGAATGTGGAACCACGAAGCAAGTCTGCAGAGAAGGCACGTACACAACGGGCTAAGCCAGGGATCTACTCCCAAATGAGTCACTGTCTCCGTGGACCAGTCGCTTTGCCTTGATTCCTCCATCGTAACGTGCCCTCATTTTCACTTTATCCTTGGGTACCTACCTTGCCCCTTTACTCTAGCATCTGAGCCCCTCACAGTCTGATGTACTTATCCTCACAGCCCCCCTCTGTAGCAGGACAAGGCTACTATGCTCATTGCACAGATGGGAAACTGAGGCACAGAGCAGTTACGCCCAAGGACGCACAGGAAGTTGGTGATAAGGGAAGGGTTTGAACCCAGGCCTGCCAAGCACTAGATAAGTACCGGCTTAGCAAAGCTAAGCCATTAATGTTTGAGATGTGCTCCTGGATTCCTGGAGGGAAGGTCTCATGCTATTTATAAGCTCACATTTTGAAGAAAATATGAGTAGGGGAAATAGGGGGTGGGAGCAGTATTTTGGTTTCGTTACAAACCGCTCTTATTATATTTCAGTGTCTTTTAGTGGTCCCAGACAAGATTGGGCCACACTGTGCCAGGTGCTGTACAAAACCTATCCGACAACAAGCCACTGCCCCAAATTCCTATCACCCAGCAACCCCATCTTTGGTCAAGCCACCAGACCTTTAACCCCAGACTCTCCAAATGTGTGAATAACTCCCGCCACGCTCCTGGAGTCAGGTCAGAGTTCTTCATCTCCCAGAGAGGGGACAGGACTTGCTCAAGACATACAGCAGCCAAGCTAGGAACGGAGATCAGGTGAGTCCTGCTCCCCCAGAGACAAGAGAATCCATCAATGCCAGGGCCTTCCTCTAACCACTCAATCACACTGCCTCCTTCCCACCCACTGAGACACAGTCACATCTGGAGGAGACCACGGCAGCTGCTGAAGTTGCATGCAGCAGGGCGGCACGCAGTTTTAGGGCTCCCAGCCCCAGGACTCAGCCACCAACATGCCTGGGAGGCAAGGACCGCAGAGGGTGAGCAATACAGAAAATCCCTTCTACAGAGCTGAGTGTGCCAGATCCTGTTTGCAGTTTAGGATGATGCAGCCCCAGAATCTGGCCAGATACCCTGTCAAGAGAATGAGGAGGATTCTCCACCACTCTGGGCCCCATGCAGTCACCCACAGCCATGCAGAGGGAGCGCAGAATGCTACCCGATCCCAAGAGTGATACACTCCCTTTGCTCAGTTGCAGATGAGCATGCAAAGGGCAGGACTATGGAAAAATCAAGCCACTTATTATCCCAGTCCTGCTAGGACCCCTGTGTGGACCCTGTCACTGGGGTGCTACATAGGGATCAGATTCCACCTCTCATGAAGGCCCTTTGCACAGTCAGGCCCTCAATAAGCATCACAGCAGCTTGCAGGATCCCCAGGCCACCAGCCTAGATGCACTGGGTGCCTATTTGTCCTCTTCCCGCTCCAGCTAACAGCCCTGCCCTTGGCAAGGATTCACTTTCATAAAGCCCTTATCCCCGTCTTGTCGGCTTTTGCTTCGCATCTCCACATGACGACCCTCAAAGACCACAAGGGAGAGTGAAGTCCCATGGCGCCACAGGCGCTGCGAGATATACGGCCTGCCCCCAAAGAGCTCACCGTCAGAAGAGACCAGCCTGGCAAAGGAAACTGAGGCACAGAGAAGGCAGTGACTTGCCCAAGATCAGCCAGCAGAGCAGTCGCAAAGCTTAGATCAGGACCCCAGACTCCTGACTCCCAGTCCAGTGCCCTACCCACTAGATGACACAGCTGCTCAAAGGCTCAATGTTTCTCCCCCCCTGACGTGCCACACATCTCCTCCTTACCCCCGAAGGTGCCCTTTGGTGCGCGCTGAAGGTGCACTTCGGCACACTTAGTAGGACCCACATTGAGCTGGGGTCATCCCAGCGAAGCAGTCACCATTGACTTTGAGACTCCCTGGCTTTCTATCTTTGCAGGTCTTTACCTTCCCCAGCTGGGTAACCCAAGCCTGGTGTCTGTGCCGGAAACCATTCCAATTTAAAAAGCGTCGGTCGCCTCTCCTCTGCATGACTGTGCCCCAGAGCTAGGGGTTAACCCACGCCTTTCGGACACGGATAAGCGCGTTAGGCATCACCCACCGCTCCTCTGCAGTGAATGGGGCTCCACGCATGAAGCTCTTCCAGGCTACATGGCGCCCACTGCCAGTCCGCAAATAGATCTCCCCGCCGGAAAGCAAATTACTAGTAGGTGAAATATACCAGTTGCTGCATGACACTCTGGCCTGTGTTATTCAGGAGGTCACACGCATCCCTTCCAGCCTGGAAATCTATGAAGCGCAGTTAAGTAGGGTTTTGTTAGAAGGCCTCTGACATCACTTCAGCCCTTGATTACTATCCTCCACGGACAGGCGAGAGACGCAGACTGAATACCCGAGGCACTCAGGCTCCTGTGAGTCTCCCAGCCAGGAAAGAAACCATCTCCTCATTGGAATGGAGTCATCTGTTAATTAAACCAGAGGCATCCCTAACTCACTCATCCCCATGCCGTGGGTCAGACTCCGTCTGCTTCCGAGCCCAGATCAGTCCCTGCACAATCCAGAACTGCTCTGATTAAGCAACTGCTAACCCCAGGGGCTGTGCGAAGCTTTTTTTAAACCTCCTCTTCAGTTATTACACAAAGGCCTAAAGGGGAAATGGACTCACACACCCTTCACTGATGAGAAAAGCTTCCTAACTCAGACGGGCTGTATTCTGGCCTCACACCTGGAATAAATCAGGAGGAACCCTTAGTAGTTAACTTTGGAGCATCGGAGTCAGACTGATGTAAGCAAGATCAGAATTGAGCCCCTCACTCTCACAGCCCCAGGTGAGTAATGTTGGCAGAGGATAACCAGGGTTACCCCTGTGAATCTGACTGGGAGCATTAAACACAACTCCCCCACTCCTCCCATCAAAATTATTTTTGCTACTGCCTCAGAATATCCCCTGGATGAAAAAGGTACTAAATATAGGAATTCCCCCAGCCTGCCCCAAATCAAAGTGATGTCATACCAGTGGCCAGGCTAGGTCGCCATCTTTCATTTGCATGAGTTGTGCAATGATAGGAGAGGCTAGTGAGTTTTTCCTCCCATGTGAATTTGTACCAGTCCTGAGAAATTCCCCTTGGTATCACAGGGGCATTCAGGTCTTGTCAAAACGGGTATTTTTGCACAGATGTAGTTGCAACTGTGCAAATCTCTAGTGTAGACACACTAGTGTTGGTGTAGTTAAAAAAAGTGATTTGCACCAGTGATGACTTACCCTCATATCAGCTGAATGGGGACACACTAGTGCATGTTACTTTGTGCACTGGGTTTTGCACTAGTGCAGCCACAGTCACACATGGACCCATTATAGATAACCCCTCCATTAAAACACACAGCGTTTTGTGGGGAGGGTCTTCAACACTTCCTCGCTTTCTCACCTGGCAGGCACTTCAGTTCACACCATGAATTTCACATGTGAAGTTTGATTTTCACTAGGCAAATTAATTTTAAACCAGGCAAAAAAGATTTGTTGGACTACAAACCACCTCCCCCAACCGCCCCCTCCCACTCCAAATCCTGAGTCCTCAATGGGATTCCAGACACTCCAGCCTCACTGACAATGAATTTGATATCTTTTTCATCCTATAAAAAACCCCCACAATAAGGGTGATTTTGATCATCCACCAGTCAGGCAATGCACCCCACCCCCGAAAATGTTCCATCTGCAAAGGCCAGCAAGCCATGCATTATGCTCCCTCCCCCCATGCAATAAAAATACACATACACAAATCAAACACACAAGAGGTGAGAAATGAGTAGCAGCCCCCTCCTCAGCTGATCAGAATCGCTTCTTAAAAAAATAAAATCTCTCCCTCTCCAACCACCAGCTCTTCCCCACAGCAGGCATTCCCCACCTGGCCACAATCCCAGGAAAGTCCCTGGCTTCTAAGGCCTTTTTGTGTTGGGGGAATTAAAAAAACCAAACAAACCACACACAACAGTTAAAATGCTGCACGTTACAGGAGCCCACAAACAACCCCCTCAACACCCCACTCAGTGTTAATGATGAATCTGCTCATTTACATCTGCTCTCGTAAACCTTCCCCACAATATCCAGGCCCCCACCCCTGTTGTGTGGGACTCACCCCAACAATGGGTGAGAAAAGGAACCTCAACCTACTGCTGGTCCTTGGCATTTTTTTGTTGGTCGGTTGGGTGGATGCAAACTTTGGTCCAAGGCTACAGCCGGTTTAAAGCATTATTTTTCAAATGGGGTGCTCATTCCACTCACCACTGCAACTCCCAAGCCAGCCAATTCGATATTAGGTGAAAAAAATCAAAAAAAGAGGGGATGATCAGGCAGTTTTCTCTGTTGTATCTTCCTTTGCCTTTTGTTAGCTCCCTCCCCGCCGCACAACTGCATGAAATTGCAATTCGATTGTGGGATTTTTCTTTCCTCCCCACACACCTTCTCTCTTGCAGCAACAACAAAAAAAAAAATTCAAAAGCAAAAAATGTTGCTTCCAAAATTTCCCCCTTCCGAAATCCCAGGCAAATGCCCTCAGTTTACCAGGCAGCTGCTTCCCTCACTGTGAACCGGCTGCAAAAGGTTTAAAAAAAAAATCTCCCTCGTTGGAAAGAAAGAGCTTGTAAATTGCAGATTCCTTCTGCCAGCCTGTGTGTGCGAGAACACAGGTCTTCCTTGAGCCATTGCATTGAAGGCTGTTCTAGGAACCGGTTCCCTCTCCCTCCAGCTCTCCCATTGTCTCAGAGATGAAGTTCCCAGCGTCCACCCCCCGCCGCATTTTGTTTGAGTGTGTTTGTGTTAAAGGGAAAGAGAGCAGGCGACAGGGGGAGGAAAGAGCATTATCTGGCAGGTTTCTTTTCTTTAAGATTCCTGCCAAAGGAAGGGGGCCACCCAACCCTGCCAGATTTTAGCTGGGGTTGCAATTATTGCACACCACTTCCGTGGGATTTTCTCACAAGCCAGAGAGGAGGGAAAACATTAGATCGATTCCTTCCCAGCCTAGCTCAATCACTGGGCGTTTGTTTGTCTGACCTGCCTCTGAAGGTCCTTCTGTTAAGTCCCTTAAGGAGTGGAGGAGAAGGGAGCACATGGGGCTAAACCCACTCCACAGGCTTGAAAATAAAGACTGGTTACAGAAAACAAAGGTCCTGATGCTTCAAATATCGACTACTAGTGGGTGACTTCAGTGGCACTACTTATGGTCTCTCCTGTCAATGGAGCCATCTAACCTGATGCATAGCAGGCTAGGCTGGTTTGCAGGTTCTGGGCCCACTGGTATCAAGCAGGGGCTTCAGCTATGTCATTCATGTCTGTTCTGCAGGGTCCTGGCCAATCCCTTCCTCTGGGGAGCAGCCCAGACACAAGCCCCTAGTTCCCTTAATCTAGGCTCTGATGCACCAGTCCATTGCCCTGAATGTCCTTTGCAGTAGAGCGTGAGGGCCCCAGTGGGTGTAGAATGCCCCTAGATCAGAGGGGTCACATCCCACAGCTGCAGTACGCTGGTGTAAATGACTGGGCAAAAAGGCAAGGCAGCTGTGAGTCCCAGGGTGATCTACAGGCCAGATTTACACATGGTACTTAGCTCGCAGCAGCTCCCATTGTTCTCAGCTGGGGGGGGGGGGGGGTTCCTTTGTTCTCTGTGGGGGAAATGTTTGGGGCTTTTTCCATTTTCATTGAAGTTGCCCCCAGCAGGGTGTGGTGGCTGGTTTTGGTTGGTGGGTTTGTTTTTAATGAAAACCTGAAAGCTGAAACATTTTACAGCTCTCTAAAACAAACTTTTTTTTTTTTTAAACCAAAAACTACAATTTTTCACTAGCGGCACCCAGCACAACAGGCCCCTGACCTGGGTGGGTATCTTGGGTGCCACTGTAAGACTTACCGCGATAACCAAATGCTTTATTAATAACCAATTCCATTGCCCCCACACGCCCCCACCATCTGTTCCCTGGATAATTCTGCTTGGGAAACCAGGAGGGAGCACGCTTGCTCTTTTTATCACACCTTCTTCGCGGCTGCTATCACACAGATGCTTAGGTAGGCTGCACCGGCACTGCGAGTGCAAAGTGGCCACAAAATACCCACACATCATCAGCGAGGAGGCCTTCCACAGCCACTTTGCACTGGTGTAAATGACTGTGCAAAAGCTCAAGCAGTGCAGGCTGATAACATCTAGTCATTGACAAATCGCTGGACAAAGGAGGTCAGCAACGTTGGGTGGAGAAACTGAGGCACCAAGGGAGGTGAAGGGAGTTGCATAAGGTCCCCAGTCAGCGCCGTAGGGCTGGGACTAGAACCCAGCTTTCCTAAGCCCCAGTGCTGTGCAGCCCCTGCTAGGCACCATCACAGTTTATATATACACTGTATTGTTACATAGGGCCCCGTGTTCCAAATCAGCTGCCCAGCCAAGCAGAGATGCTGTGGGGTTGTTACATTCAGAAGATTTTCTCCCCCTTCCCGTGTGTTCCATTATTTTTATAGTGCCAAAAGTTATGCTTGGCCTGAGACCTCACTAACTCATACCACACAGGCTGGCAGATGGGAACCCCTTGTGATCTGTACTAGGACTAACCTAAAACAGTAGCTCGAAGCACCCCCTCCTGCTGCTTATCACCTGATCCATACATACGCTCTCCTCCCTCACTGTTTGCCCAGGGCACCTGAATTGGCTAATTGTAGCCAGTCCTAAGGAGATGAGCAGAAATGATGAAAGGCTGGAGAAATGAGAGCACCAAGGAGCTGGTGGGAGAACATGTCACGGAAGGTCTAGAAGGGAGGGGAGAAAAGATACATTCACTGTCTCTAAATTCATAACAAGATCTTAGGGGGTGGCCATCCCTTAGTGTTATTAACTTGAGAGTGAAGGAGAACAAGGGATGGTGCAAGTAAGGTGACCTGATAGCAAGTGTGAAAAATCAGGACAGGGGTAGATGGTGAAAGGCACCTATATCAGGATTGTCCCTACAAAATTGGGACACCTGGTTACCCCAGGTGCGGCTGGGAAGAATTAGGTTGCATCTCAAGGAAATCTTTATAGGCATGAAATAAGCATTACACTATACTAGTGTGAGGGAAGTTTAAAATAAATTCTTCAAGCTGATCCTAGGTACCCCTTACCCCCAATGGGACACAGAGGGACAGCAGTGTATTCTTTAAAGAGAACCAATATTTACACCAGACCTAGCCTCTCCCTGCAGGAGGCACTGTAGTACACAGGAGGGGAGCACTGGTTATAGAGGGTGCTCACAGCTACACCAGTTCTGGCCACATCCAGCCAAGAGTGCTGTAAGAAGCAGGCACAGAATTTTGGAATGAGAGGGAGGTTTTTCCCAGCTATTTGCTTCTCCCAGCAGGAGGCCCTGTGGGGATCAGGGGAATCAGGGGCTGGGGCTGCCTAGAAGGGCCCCCTAACTCCACTTGGAGGCTCAGAGGTGGGTGGGGGAGACAAGGCAACACAAAGCACCTTCCCAGCCCTTGCCCCAACCACACATCAGCCTCAATCACAACCTCCAGCCATATTCCATTCCCTGGCCACTTTTATTTTATGGGACAGGCCCAAAGGGCAGAGCTTGTCTCTCCCCGATCTCCACTGACCAATCCCAATGTGAGCCTGACTCAGGCCTTGCACCATTGGTAGGATTTAAATTGATTCAGTTCCCTTAAAGGGGAGGAGATGGGGAGGGGGAGAAATTAAGGGGAAGCAGGGAAGGGAGGGGGACAAAAGAAGGGGGAAGGAAGTGCAGGAGGGAGGGGAAACTGGGAAGGGGGAGGCAGATGGAAGGGGCAGAAAGATGGGGAGTGGATGAAAGAGGCCGACTATGTCAGCAGCCCAGCCCTCCTCCCCAGTGTATAAATAGGGCATGGGGGGGGGGGTGTCTCAGCCTGGGCACAGACTTGGGGCCCATGGCCACACAAATGAGGAGATTCCACAGCCCTTCCCCCCTGAGGTGCCTCCTGTCCAACCCCTCCATCTCCATTGCTCTGCGTTCTTTGGGGATGCCCAGAGACCCCGCAAGGGGCAGTCCTTGTCCCAAAGAGCACACGAGGTAACAGACAGGGCAGGATCACCAGCCCCAGCCTAAAGGCAGCGGGAGGAGGGGAACCAAGGCACAGAAAGACAGAGAGATAGGCCAGCAACAGCTTAGCGTGTTGGGGGATTGGGGATTGTTTGGGGAGCCAGATGTGGCTTCCCACGGTCACCCACTACCAGCTGCCCCCCACCCGCTGGCTCCGGAGGCAGACATGATTAATGGGCCTGTCAGACTAACTCCCAGTCAGCTGGGATCCTCCACAGCAGGCCTGCCAATCTGGGGAGGGGCTTGTGCTGCCCAGTGATTTACAGGGATCCTCCCTCCTCCCCCCCCCCCTGCTCCCAGCAGCATGGACCCCCCAGGATCAGGCAGTGCTCCTGGAAGCAGCTGGGCCTGATTCCATCCCCAGAGCATGGACTCATCATCCCCCTCTCCTGAGCAGCAGTAAGGAGAGGCAGCTGTGCCACAGTGCCAGGGCATGGCTGTCCCATCCCTCCATCTCCCAAGGACAGCACACAAAGGACACTTGTTCTTGGGCCCCTCAGGCTAGGTGCTGTTGGCTACCACATTGTTTCCCCTCAAACTGGATTTTCTACCCTCTTTACATCAAGGGAAACTGAGGCACGGAGCATGGAATGCAAGGCTGCACCAGGATCTTGCAGCAAAGCAGGAGAGAGAACCCAGGAGTCCTACTCACAAATCCTCTGATCTAACCCTTCTCTCTCACCACTGAGGTTGGGGCACGAGTCCTGTTCTAATACATGAGATCCCGTACATTCCCATCACCGGGAGCAGAATACAGGAGTCCCCCACCGCTGTTCTAACTCCATGCCCCTCACAGAGCTGTGAATCTTCCTCAGTTCACAGCTCCTTTCTCTTCTCCAATAGTTCTTCCAAATAATGAAATTCAAAAATGACTGGGGGGGACGGGGGACGACAGGGGAGAACAATAAGTGAAACTTGCAAAGGTCTCCGGAATAGATACTGAGAGAAACTGCAGAAAAACAAACAGAGTCCTGTGGCATTTTTAAAGACTAACAAATTTATTTATCGCATGAGCTTTCATGGGAGAAAATCCCACTTTGTCAGACGCTTTGAAGATGGGGAATTTACAGAATGAGAGAAATGACATCCAAAACCTAACAATTTGGAGGCAAAAAATATTTGCTTTTGAGCAAAGGCCTTTTAAAAACTGACAAATAAGTTTCCTTCAGTAAGTTTGGGCTCCAAAAAGTTCTCATCTCGCACCTCTTCCTTTGAATTCAGCCTAAGGGGCTAACAATCCCTAACTTATAGGCTCAGAAGAGACCAAAATGATCATCTAGTCTGACCTCCCACACAATGCAGGCCACAGAACCTCCCCACCCACTCCTGCAATAATGGATCTTTGCATCTCTTGGAAGATCTTTGAGTCTATAGATCTCAAAGCGCTTTGCCAAAGAGGGCAGTGTCATTATCCCCATTTTACAAATGAGGAAACTGAGGCACAAAGCGGTGATGCGACTTGCCAAGGATGAGCCGGCAAGCCAGTGACAGCGCCGAAGACAGAACCTAGAGCTGGTGAACCCTTGCCCTACCCATTAGGATGCACTGCTTCTCCAAAAGATGTGACGGCCCTTGCCACATGATGCAGCTGGTGGATCCCAGCCCAGCTCCTGACATCTCAGCAGAGAGAGGGCAGGGCTTGACTGAACCCCAGAGACTGAGGCCCTGAACAACTCAGGTTAGAAACTTACCTATTGCAGAGCCAGCCCAGGGGTTATAGCCACAAGGAGGAAGAACTGTAGTGATGGTGACAGGTTCCCTCTTGTGGCCCGGAAGGAGAATTGCTATGGTAGAAGCTGCACCTGCATGATATGTTCCAAAGGGGTAGCCATGTTAGTCTATTGTAGAAAGACAACAGAGTCTTGTGGCACTTTTAAAGACTAACAGATTTATTAATCGCTCATGCGATTAATAAATCTGTTAGTCTTTAAAAGTGCCACAAGACTGTTGTCTTTCTGCATGATATGGTTTATCATGGCTCGCCAGAATCTGTCACTGATGCCTGCCCTGAGATAGTCCTCCAGCTTGCTGTCCGCTTTCCCAGGAGGCTCATATGACAGAGAAAGGATGCAGGAAATCTGGAGTCAGTTCCTAGATCCCTACAGACTCCCTCTGTGAATCCTTTTACATCCCTTTGCTTCTCTTCCCAACCTCTAAAACCCTGGCTTGTTTATTCACAGCATCCAGGGGGCTGGGAGGGTGTGTCTACACTTACAAATTAAGTTGACTTAAGCTTGCTTAAATCGACTTAATTTAATCTGCATCTACACTACATTTTCCTTAAGTCGACTTAAGCAGCAGCTTAAGTCGACTTAAGGAAAATTAAAGTCCACTTTATAAAACCTACTTTAAAGTCAACTTTACTGGCTAAGTCAACTTTATTAAGTGGACTTAGCCAGTGTAGACACAGATTAGCCCTAAATTGACTTTAAGTCGACTTAAAGGGCTCCAGGGCTCCCCCACTGCCCTCCCCGCCAGAGTGGCTGGCACAGGCAGAGCCTCGTGTGCCCCCCCACAGGGCAGGACAGAGCCCTGCCCACCCTGTTTCTATGCCCTGCCAGTGTCCCAGTCCCGCTCAGTCCCCATTGTACCCAAGTACAATGGAGCAAATGCTGAGCTCCCTGGCACTTGGCAAGGGGTGCCCCCCTTGCCGCCGTGGACCAGTCCCAGATCTACCTAGCCCCTACAAGTCAACTTAGGCATCCAGTGTGGATGCTCTAAGTCGATTTGGCAGGGTCCCCTTTAAGTCAACTTAATTTTTGAGTGTAGACATGCTAAGTCGACTTAACAAAGTCAACTTAAAGTCAACTTAGCTAAGTTGACTTAAATTAACAAGTATAGGCATAGCTGGAATGTCTCTATAATGCATTGGGTGCAGCACCCAGCATGCTGGGGGCCCTGAGCTGTATCGACAGTTCTAGACTCTGCCATGCTAAAAATAATCCCCCTTTAAAATGATGGGTCACTGAAGGTGCTTTCAGTGGGCAAGAGGCAGTCAGAGTTCTGTGTGGGAATCAGAAATGGAGAGCCTGAGCCAAGATTTTCAATTTGAACCCCATCCTATGTGGCACTGAAATACAGGCATAAAGCTAGTGGGGATTTTTTTTTTTTTTTTTTTTACAAACTGTTCCCCCCCCCCCATCACTCCCCCCAAAATGCTGATGCATCCACTCATTGCAGAACAGAGTCCGTTTTGATGAATCTCTTGCCTGGAAGGAAATTCTGGGAGGAAAAATTCAGAAATGGTTGAAAACCTGTTCTATCATTTTCCGAATGAAAAGCTTTGGGTTTTTGATCAAGCAACTTTTTGTTTTGAAATGTTAGCAAATTTAGATGCAAAAGCAAAAGATCAGCAGTGAAGGGAGATGTTTTGAAAGGATCCAAAGGAGACATTTCAATTGCCCAGACTGGAACAATTTCTGGTTGATCCGTTTGAAAAAAATCGAAGATTTTTATTTTTGTTCCAATTTGGGATAGGAAAAAATTGGGGGGGGGGGGAAATTAATGAGCTGGAAACTTTCTTGCCCAGCCCTTATCAGGAATCTGATCTCAGCCAGCTCTTGCATCGATCTCCAGGATAGAAGGAACTAATATGGATCATCTAGTCTGACCCTGCTGAATCCTGCCATGGAGGGTTAATTCTTCCCTACTGTGTACATGCCACAACGGAGCCCAGTAGCTTGTGCCTGAACTGTGTTACTATGTTTTAAAGTCTCCCCACCAACCCTTGGGGAGCTGAGGTGATGGTTAATTACCCTTCCTTAAGTATCATGTGTGAGGTTCATTTTTGTTTGTGTTCCCTCATCTGTCTGTTATACCCACCTGTTGGGTGGAATCTTGTTCCTCTATGGCATATTTGTACAGCACCTAGCACAGTGAAGCTAGTGCCTCTCAGCATTACAAGTCATCAGCAGGGCAAGGACAAGGGGCTCAGGACTCCTGGGTCCTATTCCCATTTCTGCTGATGACCTGTTTTAGGACCCTGGGTGAGTTTCTCCCGCTCCCGGCACCTGTAAAAACAGTGGTGCAGACCGACCCTCGGAAAATGCTTTGAGATCTATGGCTGGGAGGCGCTTGAGCAGTGTTATGATGGCCTGGAATTGATTGGTTAACTAGAGCAGAGGTGTCTCATCTCTGAGACCAGCAGAGGGCATTGCAGACTTAGAGCAGAGAGTCTGCCACACCAGGGAATGCTAGCTGCACCTGCGAACCCAGGACACTGGAGAATCTGAACTGAGATCCATACATAGGGTTGGAAGTACTGACACTCAAGCATGGCTACCAAAAATGGGGAGATGTGCTCTGGGTTAAACTGGAGGAGCAGTCCCCTCCCTCCACAAAACCCAAAGAGATGAGGAAAGGTCAGATCCTACCCAGTTTACACCCCATTTTTCTCAATGGACTTTGCAGGGGCATACATCAGTGCAGGTTGACCTTAAGTGAGAGTGCATGTGTGTGTGCATGCGTGTAATTCCCCTGACACTAGATCTGTGTGAGTGGGCCTCAGTTGCCCTCTCCAGCTCATCCTTCCCCCACTCCCCCTTGCAGTGATAGAGGCACAGAGTTGAGTGGAGGGCACCAATTGCTTCATGTGGAACTTAAAAAAAAAAAAAAAAGAAAATGTTCAGTTTTCATCAGAATTTCCTCTGAAAATGTACTTTTTGAAAAACAAAATCCCTGTTTTCAGTAAAAAATAAAAATTTGGCTTGAGGCAAACCTGTTTCTGAAAATAAAAAGGAAGAGGTCAGGAAATGTTTTTTGTTTTCTGGTTTTTAGTAGGGAAAAAAATAAAAATGCAGGGGGTTTCTGGGTTGCAAACTTTGTGGGGAAACGTTTCTTTCTGCAGGACTCTTCTTTTTGGAGAAAAAGCCACTTTGCAGAAACCCCAGTTTTCAATACAAAACTCTCAGCCGGCTCTCAGCCCTCCCTCCAGTCCTTGTCACAAAGCATCCGGATCTCCGCCCAGTGCTTCCTTGGCCTGGGGGGCAGAGGGGACTACACGGTGGAAGAAACTGACTGTGCTCCCCTCCCACCACCAATATAGCAAGAGGCACTTTTGCTGCCCCCCTGGCTGTCCTGAATTTGCACAAAGACAAATCTGCTTTGTGCTGGCTCTGGATCCTGGACACAACCCCGGGTTACAGGGAAACCGAGGGAACGGTTTGGGGTGAAAAGCATGTCCAGGAGGCTTTGGAAGACACCCCTTCCATTGTTACCATGCAGCAGCCCATGTTAGGAGGGAGTCTAAGCGTTGGGGAGTTCATATGGCAGATGTTCTTCAAAGCAGCACACTTCCAGTGTATTCAGGCCAGGTTCCCGGGTAAGCCCAAACCTGCATCCCCAGAGCACAGCCTGCTGCACCCAGACCCAGGGATCCGGGAGAGGGGTTTCCCCTCTGAGCTCTCATCCCATCTCCCTGGTCCTGTCTGTGCTGGGTAGGAAGCTGGTTGACATGCACCTTTCATTCTTGGCTGGAGCACTGGGGGGCCCAGATGGTGGTGGCACTGTGACTCCGGCTGGGAAGGATGAAGTGTGCAAACAATCCTGTGCCTGCACAGGCTTCTCAGGGGGAGGCTGCACATTGATGCACCTGGTGTTCTGGGCCCCGGCATGGCCAGTCCCTTTCTAGACACGGCAGACAGATGCAGAGAGGAATAAACAATGAGGCTGCCACTACCCCTAGTCTCAGGCTGTGAGGTGCCAACCATTGTGCCAATCCGCAGATGCATGCACAGGTGCAAACACACATGTATAGGGACTCAGCGGGACATATGCACATGGTTGCATGACAGTCTGCAAGTGCACAGATGCAACAAAGATTTACACACACACACACACACACACACACACAAAGAATGCAAATGGACTAGAGTGGATCAGGAATTTTTCCAGCAAACTGCGAGCGAGCAAGCGGGAGGATTTATCCCTGCTCTGGCTCCTGGGACTCAGTCCTGTTGGAACATGTTGCATCACCACATCTACCTGGTCTGGCTGCAAGTTACCTGTGCTGCCTCAGTTTCCCTTTCCTGGGCTCCCTGTAACTTCACCATAGAATAATAGGGTTGAAGGGACCTCACGAGGTCATCTAGTCCAACCCCCTGCTTCAAAGGGGCTTTCACATGTTGAGTCACAGCCATTCTTGGAGCCTTTGGTTTATTAGCGAAGCTCACAAGGAAGCGCCAGGCCAGGAACCTCTCCAGCTTACCTTAGCTGACTTCTGCTCCCTGCGGGCAGTGCCCCCCAAAAGCTGACTGGAGGAGTCTCTCTGTACAGGGCAGCTCCCTGCTCTTCATTCAGCAGCATCTTCCAACACGTCTCCCTTATTTGCTGGAGTCTACCTTTGCTCTCCAAAGGCTTCACCCCAAAAGCCTGATTTGGCCACATGACCTGCCTGCCATGGGATTTTGCTCACGGTGGCCTGGGGAGGTGAGCTAAGGAGGCCACAGGTGGGGCTGGGCCCATCTCCATTTATGGGGTCAGTCACCCTGTGCCAGAGCCGTTCCCCTTTGTGTGAACAATGAAACATTCAGTGGGCCAGAGAGAGAAAGAAAGACACGCCACCAGTGCTCCCAGCATGCCCGCGGGAGAACCAGGTTCAAATCCCAGCTTGGAGCAGAGACTTCAGCCTGGGTTTCCACGGGTGCTAGTCACAGCACTGTGAGCCAGCCTGGGACGCCCTCGTGCTCCTGGTTTCCTTAGACAATACCAAGAGGTCTCCACTTCGCTCCTCAGTGGCATGAAACCAGATGTCAAACTCTTGCCATGGTGCACTGAGAGGAATTCTGGTTTTCCAGCCAGTCCTAAAACAGACACACAAATATGTGTCTGTACACACCTGCCCGCAGACAACCACATGCCCAGGAGGCCCCCCACCCATATATATGAAAGTGCAGTTGGAAGCGCTGGACCCAGCTTCCAATTGATTACGGGGGACAACAAATGACGAACAGGAACAGGTGTGAAGGTCAAAGGGTCAAAATAAGGGATTCGGAAGGGGACACCGAGCAGAGAACCCCGGACAGCGCCCACTGCTCCTGGAAGGTGTCAAGGGAGCCGGCGGACGCTGCCCAAAAGAACTCTGCTCGGATGCATGAACGGACGAGGGACCGGAAGTATGCTCCACAGTCGCAGGAACCTCCTTCAGCCAACCTCCTCTCTCTGGTTTTGTAAATGGCCACTTTGGCATAGGCTGGGAGGAGGTTGGCGAGGAGGTCCCGCGACTTTGTGGGGCCACGGATGGGGAGTGCATATAAAAGAAGGTGTGGGGAAAAGTGCAGCCAGAACCTCAAGAAGAGGTTCTGGAGGAGCCAGAAAAGGGGCTGCAACCTGGCGCACTCAACGTAGGCATGCGCCGTTGGGTCAGTGTTGCTAGGCGGATTTAGCTGCTTAGAGCCAGAAGTTTCTGGTCTGTGGAGTGGCAGCTTTAAGCATGTTCCACAGGGTCCTCTGCTGCTTGCTGCTGGAGTGAGATGCCTGAGAGCCAGCAGCCAGGGTGGTTGGATTGAGAGGAGCCCACGTGCTCTGTGCACAGGGAGAAGGGAGCCAGGAGCAGACAGCAGGCTGTTTTCCCCACTCTGAAGCATTTTGCTTCAGTCAGTGATATTGCTAACCCTCCAGCAGGGCAGTCTGGGGCATTGGGTGCAGGAAAGGAACCACTGGAAGAAGAGGGTGGTTTCTTTTAATTGTATACTTTGAGTTGTTTTAAATACTGGGAGGAATGAACAGTTCTTTAATGTAATACGGGGGAAGAGTTAATTATACTTTGTTATTCTCAGAGTTGTATGTTTTCTTTTGTAACAGGGTTTCTTTCTTTCTATCTCTCTCTCGATATATATATATATAAATATATATATAAATGAGTGGTGCCTAAGCAGGAAGCTGATTGAAGAGCAGGGGTTTGCCTGGAAGAGTCCAGCAGACAAAGAGCAAGGAGCTGCTTCTTCCTACTCAAGCCTTTGAGCTTAGCCTACAGAGACTATCACTGAGAGCCAGGTGAACTCCACCAGAACTTTGGGACAGTTGAGTGGATAGTGTTTCTGAGGGGCTGCTCTGGTTAAATTCATTTTTTTCTTGTTTATATGTATTGTGAAATAGTAAATGTGAGTTCCCAAAATTAGCCACATCTTGTGATAGATGTATATGGTAGTCATTATTTTGTTTCTTAAATCATATGATTTATAAAGTTAATGTTTAATAAACCTCATTACTTTTCTTTCTTTGTTTTCCTCTGCTTTGAACAATCTTTGCTGAGAGTCCCATACAGACTGGATCCTGGGTCTCCAGCTGCTTTCTCCACACGGATTGGGGTGTATTTCTGTGAGGCACTGGAGAAGGGCAATTGAATTAATTTTAGCCCACCCGAAGATTACACAGTGGTACTCGCACCGCCCATAGAACAAGAGCATGTGGACTGCAGAGAAAATCCTGCATGTGATCTGTAAAGGTAACAATGGCACCCATCTCTCTAGCAAGACAACAGAGTCCTGTGGCACTTTTAAAGACTAACAGATTTATTTTAAATTTTATCTTTAAAAGTGCCACAGGACTCTGTTGTCTTTCTACAATAGACTAATACAGCTACCCCTTTGGAACATCTCTCTAGCGTCAGAGGATGCATCTTGGAGGAGGCCCGTTACCTACTTTACGCCAGGTATCTATGTGGTGTGGTGTGCAGGTAGTGTGGGCTAACGCACAGTGCAGGGGATGCAGTGGTGTAAATCTGGATTTTGCCACTGTCCTACAAGGTGACCTTTGGATTAGTCGCTTCCCTGCACCCTTCCCATCTCTGGATTGCCGTGTCCCTTTGACTTTCTCTCACTGTGTGTACAGACAGCACCCTGTGCAATGATCTGGCTGGAATTACCAGCAGATTTTCATTCCATGTGTGAATGGTGGAATGCCCAGAGTTGAATGATGGAAAACCAAGTGGGGAGATGAATTCTGGAAGGAACTGCGAGAAAGGGAAATTAACTTGAGTCCAGTGCAAAACTTTAAAATACACTGAAAAGTAAACAAAGCAAAATTGTTTTTTCCCCCCATTGGTAAATGAACACAAAGAATGAGGGCCTCAGTCTGTCGGCGATGACATCAAGGCCAGAGCCAGTGTCTAAATTAGCATTAAGTGTTTCCATTGTGTGCTTCACAATAAGGACCATATGTCAGGGCCTTGGCTGGCAGGACGAAATCGTGACAGAACGTTCACACTTTCTTAACATGATTAATCTGTCTGTTCTCACTTTGGGTTGCCCCCTCCCTCCCAAAGGGCTGGTCTCTCCTGAGTAAGTGAGCAGACCAGGGGATGGCAGGAGAGGCTGGGAAAGAAGGCTGTATCTGCCACACCTTGCACCAGTTAACAGCGGGCAGGCCCACAGGGAGATTGGATAGCTCAGCTTGAATCGCTGACTGGATGAGCACCAGACCTGAAGGTGACGGAGGTTTGGAGTCAGAGCCAGCGTTCGAACACAGACACAGAAAGGGGAGGCGATGTGCCCCAGCACCCGTGAAATCGAATGCCCATTAGACCCCACTCCTCCCACAACAGATAGCAGAACCCAGATGCTAAGCCCTGGCTCTAACCATTAGACCTCACTCCCCTCCCAGAACAGATCTCAGGGGTCCTGATGCCAAACCCTGAGCTCTAACCATTAGATATCTCTTCTCTCCCTGAACGAGGAAGAGAAGCAAGGAGTCCTGACTCTTACAAACTGTTATGGTCAAACTCACACCCGGTCCCGGATGCAGCCCGCTCTATCACACCACGGAAAGGAAAGCTAAATGAAGGCAGCAGCAGCAAAACCACTTTTCAATAGTGGCAAGCGCTTCTCACCCCCCAGATTAAGAGAAACGTACCCAGTTTGATTAGGATTTTGACCCTGTCCCACGTGACATTCTCATGAGCAAAGCAGGAGATGTGGGGTAGAGGAAATTGCTGTCAAGGGGGTGCAGAACTGGTAGGGCAAGAAGCCAGGGGCTTAATGTACAAGTGAGGGAGATTTCAGCTAGATGTGTCAGTTGCTGCTGCAGAGTCTGATCCTGCCCACCAGCGTGCCTGGCTAAACTGCATGGGCTGGAGAGGATGGTGATGTGAGCCTGAGTGCACAGACTCAGGGTAGCAGGGCTTGTGTGAGTAGGCTACAAAGTTTTGCAGCAGCCTCAGGCTAGCCGCTGACTTCAAGCCCTCCTTATCCCCTGTGGCCCCGCCCGGGTGGCTATCCTGAGCCTCTTCTGGTGCCCCAACATCTCCATGGCTATTTGGACATGCTAATGCAAGACTGGCTCCCTGCTATGCTGTAGTCCAGGGGGAGGCAACCCCCACACGTGTGCTAACAGTGGCACACGAGCCCATTTGGAGCAGCACTCGGCATCCTCTGTGGCGCCACAGAAATTGCCACTGCTGCCACCAAAAGACACTCCAAGTGGCTTCCTTCGGGGGCGGCTGCAGTGCGGAGGTCCCTGCCATGTCCATACCCAGGCACACCATGTAAAGAAGCCGCCCAGAACTGCTCCTCTCTGTGGTCTGCTGCCACCAAACGGAGTGACTCCAGGTAACTGGGGATAGGGGTCCCCAAGCACGCTGCTGAGAGGAGCCCCTCCAGGTGGCTTCTTTCCATGAATGGGCCGTCGGCACCAGCTGTGGGTCGAGGAAGAGGGGCCGGCACAGGGGTCAGTGAAGGTTGCCAGCCCCTGCTGTAGACACACTTTGATAGTTCGCTCAGGACCCCAAACTTGCTAGCTGCCTTCCCCCTCCTCTGCCCCACCCCCAAGCCTTTTCTTTCCCTTCATTAATGCATGGCCAGGCTTGGCCTGTATCACATCTCTGCTCCTGCAGACCCGGTTGTAACCCTTGGGTAACTGCAGGCTTACAGCTGTATAGTGGAGCTCTGGCAAGAACAGAGCGTTCACTGTCCCTTGGGGATTCCCTCCCCCACACCGCTATGCTTTTTACTTCCCTTTTCATGCATCCCGCAGAGCTGAAGCTAATCGATTACGTCAAGAAATTGGGAGCAAGTCCAGGAACAGCTGCAACTTGCCCATGGGGACCTGTCCATCAGAGGACAGGGACAAAGTGCAAGGAGCTGCAGACTCTCTTCCCTGCTTCAGCCAGAGGGGCTGGGAGGGATGGAAGGGGGCATTTGCATCCCTGGAACCCTCCGATGCTAGCTGGCAGAAGGCCCAACCCATGCTAACGCTGCTCAGGCCTGACACATTCATCACCCCCAATATACTGTTGCCATAACAGGTACCTTAAAGCATTATGTAAGGTATCTGGAAATTTGTGATGTGCTGGTTCCAAAAACAGCTGCTTAATGAGTGTACAGGCAGTAGCAAGAGGTATAGATGTCTGCTAAAAGCATGTTTGTGTCCCTAAAAGTTTTGTGTCCTTACAAGCATGTTTAAGGCAGTACATACACCCAACCTGCCCTCGGCAAAGGAACATGTATTTACCTGCCTCACTGCAGGCAGAGGACAATGAAAGTACATTTCCATATTAGGTAAATAAAGCCATCAGGCTGAGAGTTTAGCAGTTATGTTGGAGGACAGATCTCCACCACAGGAAGACTTCCTGGCTCTTGAAAGAGCAACAAGGGACTCTGTGTAATATAAGGGGAGCAGAAGACATTTTCATGAGCTACTGGGGACAGAGGGTACAGCACCCTCAGAGCTGGGGAAAACGGATTGCCGAATCTGGAGAGCGAGAGATGTTGGTAACTTGAGGGCAGTAAGAAAACTGCGTAAGCAAAGATTGTAACTTGCTAAAATTGGGTCTCCGGCACTAGCCTGTTTTCTTTTCTTTGTAGCCATACCTGTCTCGTATTCTCTTGCTTATGGTCACTTAAGTCTCTGTTCTTTGCCAATAAACCATTTCCATTTTACTATGACCATGTCAGTGTGGTCAAGATCCATAGGGGTAGCCATATTAGTCTATTGCAGAGAAACAGAGTCCTGTAGCACTTTTAAAGACTAACAGATTTATTTATCACAGGAGCTTTTGAGGGAGAAAATCCCACTTCATCAGACACTTTGTGGAATTGTCACCCATGAAAGCTCATCTCAGTGTGGTTACACTGAATTCAAGAGCATGCCCTCAGACTGCTGTGTACTTTCTTTTTGGAGGTAACCAGCTTAATTTCTGTGAGTGCACAGTGAGAGAGAGAGGACACTACAAAGACATCTCTAGGAACTCAGGACCTGGGACTCATGGGCTGTTTCTTGCCCACCAGGCAGGACTGCCAGAGTCTCTCTCGAGGAGTTTGCAAATTGCAGGGGAAGCAGACAGGCTGGTGTGGCAGGGAGCTGATACATACTAATCTACAGCAAAGTTCCCTTTGCCACACGAGTGGGGTAACAGTGTTTCATGCTCCTGGGTACCCCAAGCAGAGCATCACAGCAGCAGAATGCAGGGCCTGTCTGGCTCCACCAGAACAGAGACATGGGGAATGGAAAGCTGTGCACAACATAATGGCAAGTGGAGTGCAAAGGTCTTGCACTCCTATTTGGTTTATTTAGAGACAGAGTCAGAACAAGAAGATGAGAGGTGAATTTCCAAAAACACCCAAGTGATTTAAAGAGCTCAGCCCAGATCCTCAAAGGTATTTATGCTCCTAACTTCCAGGCACCAAGGGGAGCAAAGAGCCTGGATACCTTTGAGGATCTGAGCCTTCATCCTTGAGTGGAAGATTTAAAAGGTATTCAAGCACTTACACATGCAGAAAGATGCCCACTGGCCTAGGTGCCTTTTACAGGGTCAGTCACCTGCTGAGCTCCTTCCAAGGGCACATCTTCTTCACCCTGCCACAGCCTCCCTCAGGGCTCCTTAATAAACTCCACATAGGCTGTTTGCCCCATAACCCCCTTTTCTTGATGTTTCCCTTCTTTACAGCTCCTCCCAGTCTTGGCACACCCCTATGGGGCCCTACTTGTCTGCAATCTTTACTGTCCAACTACTTCAAACCTGTTGTCAAAGAGCTTCTCCAAAAGCCTCCACTCCTTCCATTCCCTCTGCCCCTCTGGGTTTTTATAGAGACCAGCAGCTCCCTGTTGGCTGGAGCACTTTTCTCTTAAAAGGCCCATTCACCCTATGATGGCCCTTCGCTCCCATGACTGCCAGTTTTCAAGGAGCATTAGGAAGCAGTTTTTCCAAAGCACCCAAGTGTCTGAGGCATCTAAGTCCTGTGCATTTTCAGTGGGATTTAACGACAGAAATCTCTGACAGATGACCTGACTGGTTTGACTTCCAGGGATGTAAAAGTGACCCCAAGGGTTCGGCTCCCATTGAGGCACCAGTCTAAGTGGTTGGGTTTTGAGAGCTGCTCGGCACATGGCCATGGAGAGGGAATCCGTCCCATCGTGTCCCAGCAAGAGCTGCTGGGTGCTAGGTGCTTGTTGTGGATGCGTCCCCTTATTTCTAAGCTGAGCTGAGACCTGAAAATCGGAGAACAGGAGGAGCGATCTTGGGAATTGGGTTTTGCTTGTCGGTGCCAGGCACTTGGGAATCTGGCCCGGCGCTCTTGTGAAATGCTGACCTCAGGAAGGCCTGTGTCACCTCTCATCTGCCCCAGCAAAAGGTACCCTGGGGTCACTCTGTGGAGGGTAGTGGAGTGCCACGAGCAGAGGTGTGGTTTGGAGTGACGAGAATACAGTTCCTAGGAAGAGAACCCAATAGAGATGCTGAGTGGTCAAGCCGCTAGCCTATATATGTTCTGTGTCATAGACTGCCCGTGTGGGCTTGGACAAGTTACTTAGGCTTCTTCTATTTCTCACTCCTCATCTCACCCTGCTGGAGGGGGTGAGTCCCCCGTTCCTCTCCCACTGGTTGGATCTTGCCTGTGGGGGTCTTTCAACAAACTCTTTTAAAGCCTCAACATCACTGGGGTTGCTGAGATTCAAAGGCCCCTGGGAGACTCTGGAGAGGCCGAAGTGCTGGCAGGGAGCAGGGGGTCAGACATGGAAGGAGACGGGGCACCCGGTCTGTTTTGTGTGCGTCTGTCCCTTCCCTGCTCTCTCTGCTCTGAGTTCAGGGTCACCTGGACCACAGTGAGCCATCCCAGCCTTGCGGCCTGTGGGGAAGGCAGAGCATATGGGGCAGAGGGTGAGAATGGGCTGGCCCCATGACCGCCTGCACATCCACTGGTGCTTCAGGTGCTGGTACTAAGACTCCCACCCTACCCCGCCATCTCCTGCTTTAAGGAGGTGAATTGGTTGTGTAAGAACACAGGATTTGCTGCACCCAACTGCTCACCTTGATGGCACAACTCAACACAGGGGAGAGGAAAGATGGTCCAGTGGTTAGGGTATTACCCTTGAGCGTGGCTTCAGTTCCCTGCTCTGCTGCAGACTCCCTGTGTGACCGTAGGCCAGTCACATAGCTGTTCTGTGCCTCAGTTTCCCCATCTGTACAATGCCGAGATGCTACAGTGGTGGGGAAGGCAGAGAAGTACCTTAAACAGATGATGCTTCAGAGGGAGGCAAAATATGAACAACTATGGCAGCAAAAGGCCTGAGACAGAACCCCAGAAACCCTCTGTGATCACTCCAATTCAGACCCAGGTGCAAGGTGTGATGCACTTGTCTGAGCCAGATTCTTTCCTCGTTGGAGCAGTACCTTCTGCCAGTTGTGTGTGGCAGGAGGAAAATCCATGACCCCTGCTGTGATCATTTCATGCACCAAGCATAAGATTTGATTACCCGCGCGTCTTAACAGGCGTAGCCGCAACCGTCCATTACCACTCGCAAAATGGCCCAGCTGCCACAGAAAAGACAAGAAGGAGATACTTTAAAAAAAATGGGGGAGGAGGGGGAGAAAGAGGGAAGCATCTCTTTTCCAAACCCAAGATCTCTCTTTTTCTCTGGCACAGTTTAATTTCATTCCCCACCTCCCCAACTTTTTAATGAAATCATAAATAATAAATCCTTGTACATTCTAAACCACAAACACACACACACACACAAGGGCACGTAATATACAAGGGATTAATTTTCCCTCCAGAGTTGCTTTTCGTTTTCTTTCTTTCTTTCTTTCTTTCTTTCTTTCTTTCTTTCTTTCTTTCTTTCTTTCTTTCTTT